>AFIR01000275.1:0-257151 GCA_000223685.2 Zymoseptoria pseudotritici STIR04_4.3.1
AGTATCTAATTCGGCGATTTCGAATTGTTATCGTTCGACGATAAAACAGTCTACGCCTCGGCTGTACTAAGGGTCTTTAGGAGTATAGTCTTCTTTATCGAGTTAGAGGGTGCCTCGGCGGCGTTAAGAACCTTTACTTAGTTCTGTATTATCGATAGTTTAGACGCCGTAGTATCGATAGACGTCGTAAACTCGGATTCCGTAGCTCTAGACGGCACTCCGTCTTGTACAACGCCGAGTAGTCCTTTAGACTCGAGGGATCCGGGACAGGTACTTATTGTCCTTAAGGCCGTCTATGTTCGTCGGTCGATAGCTAGGGTTGCAAAGGCTAGTTTCGGCCTATAAGGGCCAATTTTGGACTGTTCTCGAATATTCGGCCATTCTCCTCTCCTTCTCCTCCATGGTCGCTCTTTGCACATCCGACATTTTAAACATGTTCTTGCCATGAATGCGCAGCATGACATTCGGTCCCGTCACTGGCGGATCGACGGTCTGTTCTTCTGCTTCTTTCCTGGCTTCGTGCTCTTGTTGTTGAGTGCTCTCTGTTGTCGGCACGCTCGGAAATTCGCGTTGGGATACAAACTCCCTCGGACTTTCTCCATGTTCATCATCTTCTTCGAGCTGCGCACCTCGTGTGCTTCGATCTGTCCTGACCAGAACTTCTTGTACCCGAGCCCTTCGACGGTCCCTCCTATGTCCTCGCTGTATCGCGCCTGGTCGGGTATGCTGAGTCGCTATATTCTCCTCCACCTCGTCGCTGCTGTGTTCATCGAGTCTGCCCGCCATTTCGTCGGAGGATGATGTAATGCGCCTGGAACCTGGCGCTGACTTCTTCTTCGGTGGAGTCGGTCCATGATGGCGGCCAGGCATGATGCTGGCAGTCGATGGAGTATCGTTTCGTGAGCGTTTGAGGAAGCAACTTGTGTTGAGATTGATGGGAGCGCTGGCTGAGATGTGCTTTGTTGGAGTATAGGCTGCTTTGAATGGGTATACGTAGAGGCCGTTGTTGTCTTTTGCGCGGAAGTTGGGCGAACGGTTGGTGTAGTAGAAGGAGCATGCGAAGGTTGGAGCAGTGTCGTGAATTAGAGTCTGGGAACGAGAGACCGTCGAGGATGAAGCACGTTATGAAGCATGACTAATCCTTCACATGCTGAGGTGGCCCCAGGCGATGCCGGCAGCAGGCATGCCTCTAGAGCTGAAAGTGTGATAGAATGAGGATGAAGGAAGGATGTGTACAGAAGAAGACAGTTCGCTTGATTATCTATCGATCTACTTCTGAGCTGAATATATCAGCCCGTTGCTTGCTACAACGGTTTGTCGCACCCTTTGTGCAGCACATCTCGCTCCTACTGCAGGGTTCCAGAAACAACTTCCAATCCGTCAAATTGAATGCATTGACGGCTACTTGTCTTTACCTCCACGCTTCGATGTCTCACCATCCGAACGACGTCCTGAAGCAACAGCAGCGACATCGTTCGCTTGCTCTGCATGCTGAGCTCGTAATGCCGCGAAAGCTCTCTCGCCATATACGTTTGCCCTGTTGTCGCGACGAGGAGGAGGTGGTGCATATTGGCGGTTGAAATCTTGGTCGCGCCGCGGCTGTGGACCTCTGGACGACGTGGGGAGAATGCCGCCTCGCACGAAGTTGTCGACTCGGAAGAGTCCGGTTTGACGTCTGTCCCAGAACGCAGATCGGTTCATCACGCCGTGAGATCGTCCACGCTGGCCTCCGTGATGAGGTGACGCCGGCTGCCGTGTTGACGGAAGAGCTTGCTGATCAGTCGGGTCGCCCACGAGGAATGTCTCCCCTTCTGCAGCGATGCGAGCCTCGAAACGGACCTGTTCCTCCGCCCGACGCTTCAGCTTCTCCAATCTGCGCTTCTCTGTCTTCCGATCGCGTTGCTCTTTACGCTCCGCCCTCGTCCGAATTCGCTGGCCAGACCGCTGAGGTCTATCTTCATCGTCTTCTCGGCCCAGCACCTCTCTCTCAGTCAACGGAACATTGGCGATCTGTTGTGCCGGCCACTGCTCTGCTTCGTCCTGTTGTTGGCGAGCGGCTTCAGCTCTTCTCGCAATTGCTCTCTCTCTTCTCTGACGCGTGAGCGCGCCCGAGTTTTTGCGCCGCGGAGGGCGTTCACGCTGCTCCTGCTCGTCGCGCGTCACGCCGTCAGGCTGCACCTCCTCTGCCTCCTGCAATTCTCCCTCGTCTTGCGCGCCTTGAACGTTGAGTAACTGCTCAAGCTCGTTTGCTCCCGCGGCAACGACGTTCTCTCCCTGCTCTTGTGCGGCGCGCCATCCGGCGAATCGACGTCTCAATTGCGAGCCTTCTTCTCGATCCCGCGCAGCGCCGTGGGTCTGCTGCCCTTGAATCTCTTGCCGCGGCGTGAGGTGTTGCGGGCGAGAGGTTGTGGTATCGTTGCGCATGACTCTCGCCGGCTCCTCTGCGCTTTGATCGTTGTTGAGGGAAGCACTTGGGTTGGTCGGAGGTGCAGGCGTTGGAGGTGCGCGCTTTGCCTGCTTCTTCTTCGACTGTAAAGGATCGGGGTAGTGCTTGCCCGGCATGATGCTGTTGGTCGAGCGGTCGTTCTTCTGTCGTGAAGCTGGGTCGAGGGCGGTATCGGAAGAGATCGAGTTCGATTACGTCGCAGTGGTGTGTTGGAGTATACGTTTTTGAGTATGGGTATAACGACAGGCGCAAGTCGATCGGAGCAAATGTTGGCAAGGTGCTGATCGAGGACAGAAAGGAAGCAGATCGTTGCGGGATGGTGCTGAAGTCGTTGTTGTGGGCCAGAGACTGTCGAAGATCGAAGTCGTTCCTGAATTTTGCACCTCCACTGTCAAGCCACAACTTCTTCACTTCCTCATTAGCAGAATCACATGAAAGATGAGTCAACCGCGTACATAAGCTAGCGTGCTGCACCTCGAGTCCAGTCAAGCCCCTAAGAAATGCGTGACCAGGTCTATCCGTCTTCACTTGCCTCGACAGTTTGTGGCTGAACCACATCTTTCACATGACGAATCCTCTCCGAGAGACATGACTTAGCGCCCGTTCTTCCGCACCACTCGGAGTGAAGAGTTGAGGGTAACTGCGCCTCAATTGCTGCTGAGAGACAAGTGGATACGTACAGGGGTCGATTGTTCCGTGCAGCGGGGAGGACAGCCGGGGTGGATCGTTCGTTGGGAGGGGGAGATCAGGCGAGCGGAGGAGAAGATCGGCAAAGTCCAACTCATATGTCCAGCTCAAAAGACCACGAAACAACCACACCACGACAACAACATCCAACATGTCGAACCAGCGCAGCAATACCGAAGCAGAAATGGCTCCAATCCAAGAATTCCTCCTCGTTCTCCACGCCACCGTCTCCGACCAAGAAGCCGAAGCGACATTTGCACGAGCGAAAGCACTTTTCGACGCCGAGAACATTTGTGTGCTGTGGTTGGAGGAAACCGGCGGTACGACTTCTTCCTGGGCAGTCAGAGGTGGAGTTCCGTTGCCGAGAGAGGTGCAAGAGCACATCCGTGCTGATCCTGCTGTGCGGCTGTTCTTCCCTCGTCCCGTTCACAACCAAGCTGCTGGAGTTGCTGTCGGGCCAACATCGCAACCGCTCCGGACGAGAGACTTCTTCCTCATGGTGCTCTCCGATGAATCGGGAGACAATGCCAACATCGACGACGCCAAGCGCATCAAAGCCATGCTAGAGAAAGAAGGAATTTCCGTCCTGGAAATCAAGCAAGGCGACTCCTCCCATTCTTTCACCGTCGAAGTAATCGGCCCTCTCTCCGTCTCCTCCCAGCTCACCATCAGAAGCTCACACGAAGTCGTCCATTTCGACCTCGCTGCCTCTGTTCCTCTCCCTCCTCTCTCTCCGGTGCAGCAACGAAGCCAATCATTCCGCTATCGCATGGTCCTGAAGCAGGTCACGCACAAGAAGTGGCTTCGGACGAGTTTCCAGACGGAGGGGGCTGTGGATCAGGCGGCGTATATTCTGAGGGGAGAGAGGGTTGAGGTGCTGCAGGTGGGGTGTGTGAGTAGTCTGTCGGGGAGGCGGAATGTGTGGGAGATTGAGACGGTGGTGCCGATTGATGAGAGGACGTTGGAGAGGATTCGAGCGATTGAGGATGTGGAGACGTTTGGGGTGTTTGAGGGTTGAGGAGGGACGATGGGGATGGGAGTGGCGGCATGGGTATGAGGAAGGTTGGTGATTGGGAGAGATGGGTGGCGAGATGGCGGTGGCACGGAGGAAGTATCGTCTCCGAGAGTTTGGTACATTTGCGTTATTGAGCAATCAACGAGTACGGAAAGCCAATGGAAGATCAAAGACGCTGACGTTTGCTGCTATCCAACGTCCAAGAGATCAAACAATAACATCCGGCTGGAAGCACGAGCATTAAAGATGGTGCGTACGCTATTCAGTGGACTCGGATCAGTTAGGCGAGAAGGTCGGGCTCACGTTACTCCAGCACAAATGATCAAAACTTCCCTCGACCTCAACACCGCTTAGCTATTTCCTCTGATGCAAGTTACCTTGCAACATTAGTGCACTCCAGCTCTTCTTGCGTACGGTACCGTGCTTTGCATCTCTGTCCTGTGCAAAGCATCTGCAATATCGCAAATGACTAACCAGCAATGCAGAGTCCTCTAGCACAGCAGGAAGCCGCAAAATCGACTACGATTCCTGACAAGCTCTCACAACATACCTCCCCGAGCACTCCGGCTTGCACCTTCGATATGGCAAGTGATCATACCACACTGGGAGTCTCACGCTTCTCATTACTACATACGACTTCGCACGGAAAAGACCTTAAGACGATCACGGCAATGCGCGCAAGCTGACGCTAAGGACCAGACTGGCGTTCCCGCTACATCAAGGTCATTGCCTCGAGGCTTTACAAGAGGGCATCACTGAGGAGTGCCAAATACAGATTCAGACGTTCGAGACGGTAATGGACCACGAAGTCTAGTTGAAGGCCGTGCTCCCTCTATCCTTGCGCGACATGATGGCGGATCTTGCCGATATTAAACGGAACCAAAGTTTGGCAAATCCAGGTGAGTTTGTCAGAATCAAATGCGCCGAGCTTCGCGATAAGTCGAGGGTCCAGAAAACACCTGGCTTCGAAGTCCTTTCTGGAAGGATTCAGTGGTCTGAGATCGACCATCACCACATTCGCACTAACACTAATCGTGAGAACGACTCCAAGCGACAGCACTCGCAGAATGTTCCCATCAGCCGACAGGTCCCCCTCTCACGACAAGTCGAGCGAGTCAAAGCGCTTCTCGAAGCGGAAGACATACGATGCTGCCGGCAAAGGTGCCACCGCCTCCTTGACGTGCTCGCCGTGCCAACCAGGCCCAACCACAGCGCACAGCGCCTCGTCTTTCCCGCGCCAACATGGCTCTGGATCAGAATACACCAGCCGACCATACTCGCTCCAGTGGGGAGCAACTATCTCTCCTTCTTTCTCGCCATCTCCTCTACGCCGTGCTCCACAGACTCAGCAAGCATAGCAGCAGCAGTCTGTCAGTGCTCACGATCAGGCCGCTTAACAGTAAGCTGTTCCGCGGATCCAGCAGTAATAGTTGCAACATCAAACTCAACCTGACAATGTGGATCGAATCGCCCTGGGGGCAGACCGGCCTCCAGAATCAACAGCCGTGACCACGACTTTCTCTTCCCGTCGTTGCTCAAGCGGTCTCATCCCATATCCAGCACAATCGGTCGCCGAAGGCTTTCGTGGCTCCGAACTCTCAGGCGATCTGGTGCCTTGGTCCGTCTCCAACGCAGGACGTCCGCAATGCTCTTTTCCCAGGTCTAGAAGATTCGCCATTGTCCGCTTATGTTGTGGCGTCGAAGCTGGAAACAACTTCCTCGGCGGGCTGAACGGATTCGTTGCAGGTGCGACACGCGGCATCGCAAGGAAGGTATGCCGATCCCGAACTTCAACTTTTCCATCTTTCTCTCTGCTTTAGGCATCACCTTCATCTTCATTACTCACACACTGACTACACTACCTCCGACGACAGCATGTCGATGCCGCCACGATACGAAGACTGCGAGAAGGACTATGCCATTCGGAGCGACAAGCTTGACGCTTTGATCGACAAGGCACGCGAAGCGGTAAGACCACAACAGGATGGTATAAACGGAGCGGCGAAACGACCAGGAGATCGCATTTACCAGAACGTGAGCTAAGGCGCGAAGAAGCGCCGTTACAACGAGGTAGGTCGTCTTCTCCTGGCCCAAGGTAATTATAAACCAACTCGGACACGAAGCAGTCGTTACAAGCTCCGACGAGTCGTGCCCAAGCTGGAGCACCGGACGATGTATGACGACCTCCCTCTGATTACAAGCCGATGGATGGAGACCAAGATCACTGCTCCCTGTCCAGCTCTCCAGCCTCCCCGAGTCCCTCGCATTCGGAGGTAACATCTTCCCACCGGCGCCTAGACTCCGATCTGCTGATCCGACCTTGCTAAATAAATAATTCTCTACATCGACCATCCTTCAACCTTCTGCACGGGCAATGACAGGATTGACAAGCAGTTAGCTACGAACAACACTCCAGCTCCGGCTTCGAAGCAGCGAGGCAAGCTTTACTCCACTCTCTCCATTAAGGTACGCACGACATTGCAGTAAGCCTGGTAAGTTGTCCAGCTGCACATTAAATTGTCTTTCTTAGTGACTTGAATGTTAAAACACCTACGTGGCAACAACTAACACAGGATCGCCTGTGATCAAGACGCTCCTCTGGACCTCTAACATGTCTGGCAAATTTAACAGCAACCACAGCAACCACAGTTCCGACATGGCTTTCAAGTTGCGAGGCTGTTCAGGGACGACAGTTGCTGCGGGGGTTGCTACATTTGGTGCTGCGATCTTCATCACGACCACCGCACACGCTAAAGCAGAGCCGATTGAGCCTATAACCTAGCCCGCGTAGGGATCTTTATCACACGCATCCGCTGAATATATCTGCGCCATATTCGGGACTTCCTACAACACTAGTCAGCCAACAACTCCCACTCAAGGTGGAACTGCTAGTCATGGGTGATCGAGTTGTATTTTGCGCTGTGGTGCGCCGGACCACTGCGAGTAAGATGGTGAGGCGGTCGCCGCCTCATGAGACCGTGCGAGCGATAGCAAGGAGTACTTCCCACCTCTACCAAATTAAGGAAGGCCTTCCCCAAGAGCATCCGCAGATGTTCTCCGGTTCGTTAGTGTCAAACCTTCGATGATCTTGGCGTGGACGCTACATCCCTCGATGTTTACAGGCGGTCTATTCTTGATTCGCGAGCTGGTTGACTTTTCCGTTTCGCATTGTTTTCTGGATCTTCTGGCGCGTGGTCGACGGTTGACGCACTATCAAAGGCTATTATGTCTACTTTGACGGACGCATCCGAGGCATACATCTGTTCCCTGTTCGCAAGTTCATCTAACGATAGTCAGCTAACAACTTCCACTCAAGGTGGAACTGCTAATCCTGGGCGAGTTGTGTTTCCACGTCGACGCCACCTACCATGGCAATTTCAAGGCATCTTTCCCGGCTTTTGCTCGGGACCTAACCAGTTTCAAGCGCGCTCGAGTGGAAAAGATTCCTAAAACACTCGCCGCTCTGGGCACAGTCGCAAAGATGGTGGTCACAACCACCGCTAGACGTGCCTTAATCTCTCGCGGCAGACTCTACGACTACTTGCCTCCCTTCAGGCCCTTCGAGTTTCGGAGAGCCGTCTCGATCCTTCGGTCCCACAGCAACACTACCAATCCTCCCAACTCCGGTCATACCCACGAGTTGGTCGTGCCGTTGTCCAGCCGTACCCCTGCTACCTCCAACCCTTGCTACGGACCATCCCCTACCGGCATCCACCCCAATGACGCCTCCAGCAGCCCACTCCACTTGGCACCACTCTTCTCAAGCCGTCAGAACTCCCAGGCCTCTATTCACCGAGGCAAATCTTCCACTCCAACTCCGGTCGTGGCCTCATAAGAAGGTATGAGCAATGGCAATGAGTACAACTCGGTTCACCCTCAGAGATTTCCGTCCTGAACTTCCGCTCGTCCGGCGATACGTCACAACAAGCATTGCGCCCGGCCTGTCCAGCAACGAGAATTGCCATCACCTCAAATTCTCACGGATTGCAACAAGATAGCATTTAAGGAGGTTACATTCATCGAGGTGTTGAAGCTAATTGGCAAGAAGAGGAAGAAAGTGATGAGCCAAGCGGCTGTGTCCAAAGCTATCCTAACAAAACACGAGGATAGGGTCGAGAACGCGGCCAAGGCTGTCGTCTCGCGACAGGGAAGTTGTCGAATGTACCCCACGCAGGGTGTTGCAAGCTCGTCGAGAGCGCTCAGGCGAGAGTCATCGCCACCAATCAAAGCATGAGTTGTTGATTCTGTTTCTCCGGGATCCTCTCGCTCACTGTGTGCAGCTCTTCGATGACAGAGCTTCTCACGGTGTCTTTGTCCGTGAGATGAGCGGGGCCGAGCGGAAGGCGAACGGTCATCTCCAACTTCAACATGACCAGATTGTTAAAAGAAGGCTGCTGCAGGCTCTGCTGGCGTAGCGCCTGTAGGATCTCGTCCTCGGCTACTCACGCACCTTTACCATCACACAGCTCGATTACGACATCTGGCTCAAAATGATAGCAGCTTCATCGCTCAACAAGGGCGACCACACCTTCACGCCGGTGGCAGCTTCGCAGGCGCACATACAATACCAGAAGTGCCTCTTCCTCGTCCTCAACTATCAACCAGACCTTGAGGAAAGGGGTACTCGTCCGCATCACCGATCTTTGGCCTTGAGCGCGTCATTCCGCTGCCAGAAGGCACTCTCGTCTGGCTCCGGAACCCTCTGGTCGTGCACCGCCGTCGGAAGCGCAACACCTGATGATTGCCCTGGTTCCTCACGCGGGCACAACGAGCAAGAATTCGTGCATGTCTGGCACGCTTTGTGATGAGCTTCTTCATCTTTCGACCACTTGAAATTGGTCTCTTTGGTCACGACCCGTTTGACGACACCGCGGTCCCTGAACGACGTCGCTTTCCAGTACGGGTCCGCATGATAGGGCCTCTTGATCAACTTTTGGACGTTCTCTAGCACGCTGCGCGGCGGATCTTCCGACGAGAATTCGACTTGAACACCCTCTTTCTCTGGATCCATTCGCGGACCGTGTCCAGGTCTTCGACGTCAATGCTTCGAACGATGCCTCCGTCTAGGAGATGAGCAAGACTGAACCGGCCCTTCAGCTGTTTTCTCCAGGTCCAACACGATCAAATCGCTGACAGAAGGCTGGTGCACCGTGAAGATAGGAGGATCTACCGAGAATGCTATCAGGCAATAACCCGCACGGAGAATATCGCGAGCTGCTTTATCCAGCAATCATACGAGCGCTTCGTCGAGTACGCTATTCAGATGGGCAGGACCGAGAAAGAGGCCAGTTGCCTCCTGCAGAAGTAGCATAATCAGCTCCGTAAGAAGTTGTCGAGATTCTCAGACGCCAGCTGAAGCGTGAGAGGGACCACTTCCGCGAGTATGAATCTAGGACGAGTACTGTGGAGAGAGAGGGCAGCAGCTCAATCATGCCACGGTATGACACGATAACAGAGCGGAGGACTCAAGTTACCGATTTGAAGCAACGCATCCGGTTCCGGCGAGAAGTCAACCTGGAGAAAAGCCGCAAGCTCCGGCTCGACCATGCCAGTCCACCCGAAAGCTCTCAAAGGATCTCCGCAAGAAGCAACCCACTATCGGCAATACTACGAGGCAGAAAGACTAGATCCGAACTGCACTTGGGCTTATCCGAGACAGAGTCACCGCCCAGGACGAATGTCTTGAGACGGCACCACTGGCGTGCAAGATGCTGTAGCGAGAGATTGTAGCTGCCAGCCACCGGAACATGTTTGCGAGCTAGTTCATGTTTGCGCGCTCATGCTTTCTGCAGCTGGTAAGCATCAGAACACCAGAATGATCGTGTTGGCTCCAGCGAGTTTGCCGACCGTTCTTTGAGCCTTTCTTCGGGCAATAACTGGCTCGTTGCCGGACTGTTTGCTGCTCTCTCTTTCGCAACTTGCGTTTACCATCTACATACATTTCCCGGAGACTCACTCCCTTTCTCGTTCCACTTGAACTCCAGGCCCTTAACTTCTTCGCTCGTCTCGGCGAATCGCATCCGCAAGGAGTGAATCACCACAATGCCAGCAGGTGCAGCCGCGACAATACTATACACCGTCAACCTCGGCGTACCCTGCCATGAATATCTTCTTTGCCGACAATAAGAAGAAATCCCACAGCTGCATAGGTGAATCGACCATCGATCCGCACATGTCAGCTCCAAAGTGCAAGCTTGGCACTGGCGACTTTTCGCCTATATAATCTACGCTGCATCCACTTCCACACCATTTCTTTCTTACCTTCGAACACAACCACAACGACTACCGCTTTCCTTTCGACCGTAGGCTCATCCTCCGCCAAAGCATATTAGAGTCGTAAGTAGCAATCCTCACCATCGCGCCTCTTCACGTACCATACTAACAGCAGTCCAGAACCTCTCACATTATACACAAACCTCGAACCAGCTCTTCACGCTGTCCCTCTCTCCGCAACAACAACAATGGACGCCAGCAAGATGATGCACAACGTCCGCCCAACCCTCCCTTCCAAATCAGAAGCACACAGCTAACCTTCCCTCCCAGCTCTCCGAGCACACCGCAGAAATGCTCCCCCGGCTCTCCCCCCTCCCCAGTCTCCATCCCCCTCCAGGCCCTCCCCACCACCTCTTACCAACGGAGACCCGCCCTTATACGAGTACATCCTCCACCTCCACCCCTCGCTCACCCCCGTCCAAGAAAACGCCGCCATCGCAGGCATGAGAAACGTTCTCACGCAAGCCGGCGTGGATTACGTGCTCGTCGAAGCGGAGGAGAATGACGAGGACGGGAAATTCTGGGTCGTGACGACGAGGGTGCAAGTGTTGGAGAGGGTGATGGAGAGGGTGAGGGGATTGAGCGGGGTGGAGGGATTTGAGATTAGTGATGGGTTGGAGGATGTTGTTTGAGGGTTGTTGTGAAAGTCATCAGCACACCGAGACGAGGACGGAAAACTATGTTGTCCGTTCAAGATCGGGTATGAGTTGGCGAATGAGGTGGAGGGGTTGGCGTGGAGAGGGATAGGATGGAGGTGCTCTATGGGAGATGGAGTGGTCTGATCTCAGCACCTGAGACAAAGGACTGAAACAATACCAGACGAGGCAGCTTGTCAGGAAGCTGTGGACACTTTGAGACGTGATCTCTATATCAGCAGGAAAAGTACTTCATTCGATCGCAATTTGTGACTTTCCAGTCGGGCTCAGATTTTACACAAGAATTCCGCTGAATGCAGGTACGTCGACATCCAGACACCTTACCCTGGTAGCGCCTGGGAGCACTTTGAGATCATTGAGCGGCGAGGTAATCCAGCTCATCTACTCCATGTCACATTCCCTAACAACCTACCATTGAAGACCAGCAACTGATATCACCAGCAAACACCACGACCATGGCAAGCGACTGGTATCCACACGCAATCCTCTATAGCGTCATCAAGACCGAAACGGCTCGACTCATCAATTGGATCACGAACACTCATCGTCGCATGGTCGGAGGCATTGAAAGCGGCGGGTTTCCATATTCACTCGGGGACATTCAAGACTGCGCGCTGGAGTGGGCAAACGCCGGTGTTCGCATCCCTCGATGGGTCGTGTCAGGACTAGGAAGGAGCGCGAGGCATCGTAGACTTCAATCGGACGAGATTCGCCAATCAAGCAACGCACAAGCGACGGCCACCGACGATAACCACGAACACGTCACTGGGGTTATGGGGGGCATACATGGGCTCTTGTTGAGTGTCAGATCCAGGAAGGGATGTCGGGGGAAGGGTGTACTAGAGGTTGCACCGCTCGCGAACCAGCGATCGGGCTTCACCTCACCGATTCTTGGGCGCTGATACAAGAAAGAGGGTGTCCAAGTCGAAGTGTCGTCGGAAGGTTTGCCATGTGGTCAATCGTGCTTGCCCAACATATCAATGAGCTGCTCGTCGACGAGGGCGTCGGTCCACACCGATGGCGGTTCGAGGGTGGATGGGCTGTCACGCAGTGCGCGCTGGTCGATGTCGGAACGGGCCTGGTCGGTAAAGTAGGATTGAAGAAATGCAAGCAGGGCAGCGTGGCTGGCTCGTTGATGAAATGCCATTTCAAACAGCCCAAAGAAGGCACTCGAGGAATACATCGACCATCCCCACGGATGAAGGACCTGACCGGACCAGCGACGACGGCAATGAATGTTCAAAGCAGAGAGGCAGCGTGGAAGCTCTCGAGACAGTTCAATCATCCAAAAGTCGTGCTAGCAACAAACACCTCCCGTCATCAAATCTTCAGGCGTCCGGAAAGTATGCCTTCAGCCATTTTGCGAAATTCAGGATGTTCCGGGAAGCGGCTGTCAGGCTGAAGCATGAGTGCCACCGCCAGTGATGCTCGTGTTTTGCTACAACAGCGTCAGCACAATATGTCCATGGCAGTGGGGAGGGCGGCATCAGAAGCGGTAGGAAGAAGACATCTCGTTGGTGAGGTATGAAGGCACAGGAGAGACATGAAGCTCCAGCATTGAAATGTTTCCCGACCTTGAATTCGTGAGCGTGACAGGCTATGATACAAAACCAACCTCGACCTCCAGCCACCCTCCAGTCCTCCCCACCAGTGACTCCTCCTCCCAATTGCATATAAGACCAACCACATTCCATCGTCATCCATCCTTCCGACTCCTTCAGCTCCACTTCTCCATCCTCCACTCAGTCCGCGAAGGACAAAAGTTTGGGCGTTGGGCGTTGGGCGTATTCAGTCCCAGCAAGCACCTCTGAGCGGGAATGTATCGCGGCATGGCCATGTGACCGTGAAGGCGAGAGTTGAAGACGGTGGGGTGAACATATCCATCCTTGTGCATGGCGTCGCTGTGAGCGGCGGCGATATGGGTGTAGAAGCCCTTGCCGCTGCTGATGTTGAGCTGGGCGTCTTGGCGGATCTGGTTGAGGGTACCGCGATCGTAAGTTGAGCGACGCTGACCATCGCTCGTGCGTGAGCAGCGGCGTACTCGGCGTGCTGAACGTGCGCAACTACTTACCGGGAGGTGACCATGTTGGCCTCATCCTCTGCAGTGGCGGCAGAGTGTGAACCGGGAAAATGGGGTCCATCATTCTGCGTTATGTGGTGAGTGGACCAAAACGCCCAGGGTTGGTGAAGGAAGAGGTGCGAGATGTGTTGCCGTTGTGACGAGGGTGGCTGTCGACATCGGGAGCGAAGGCGATGCGACGAGGAGCCACAGCGGTGTAGTCGTCGCCATGGCCGTGATGAGTGCCGTTCTGAGGAGCCTGAGCGGGAGGAGTCGGTGAGGTGCTGGGCAAGGTGGACTCTTCACCGATGCTGGCGAGACCGTGCTGGGCGTTGCGGGTGATCGTGCATGGGCTGTTGCGAGTACCTTGTGCGCTTTCATCCGGTTTCGCACCTGATGGACACCTTCACGTAGTGACCTCCCACGAAGGGAGGCCATCAGTGGTGAAGATCGTGCGGACAGGGCTCGCAGAATCCGAACGAGTTCCGATCGGTGCAACAGCAGCCTGGGCGAAGTCTTGGAGAGCATCGTGGGGCTGACGATGACAGGGTGAGGCGGACCATCGTCCGCGGTGCTGTCCAGGTTGAGGAGCTCAACTGGATGCTTCTTCTCCGACTTGATGCCGGATGGATGTGTCATTGTCGGTCGACATGGGAGTGATCATGGTCATTTCGAGTCCCGTTGCGGCCTGTACCTTGCGGTGCTTGTCAGTTGTGATGAGGCGGTGGGTCTGACTGCGGTGGGGAGACGTACCTTACTGACTGATGTGATTGAATAGGGCGGGCGACGGACAGCCCGCCCCATTCAGTCTGAGACTTGTCGAATTTGTGCTTGTCAAGATAGCCGCCGCGGGTCTCTAGTGTATTGAGGGAGACCCGCGGCAGCTGGTGCTGGTCGGCGCGGGAGAGCGGTCTTGTGGTAGAGGTGTCGCCGCGGCCCTCTTGGAAGGGAAGCGTAGGGCCGCGGCAACGCTTGTGATGGGTGTGAATGAACCGTTTGAAACGCCGCCGCCGGTCGCCGGGTGGGGAAAGCAGACCGGCGGCGACAGCTGTAGTCGATCTGGTAGCCCTGCGAGCGAAGAAAAGCGAAGCCGGAATCTGTGAGGAAGTGTCAGTGGCGGTCGAAATGAGTTGATGGATGTGAGTGGTACCGTCATCACCGTCCGCGGTGACCAGCGTTCCGAAGAACGAGGAGCTAAGCGTGCACACGGAATGGTCCCTCGTGTCGGCTCCCATACACCCGGCATGGTGGTGATATGCATGTTGATGGATAAAAATGTTGATGATAAGAATGTTGTGATGGAAGAAGAAGAAGAAGGAGAAAGTGAAGCTGAGAAGTGAGGGAAGAGCTTGAAGGCGGCAACAACAGCGGGCGCTAGGACCGAATCGATGGCGGCGACAGGGTTGAGTGAGCGTTGCTGTCGGCCTTCACATGTTTGGAGGGACGCCTTCGATATGAGCACTTCGACACTATCGATCACGACTACGGTATTCTCTCCAGCAATGCGCTATTGCCACGATGTCCTCCGATCGAGCTACCGTTACCGTCCGCCTTGTCTCCCTTCCGCTCAAACAATCCCCTCCGCGAACCGTCATCACTGCCGACACTGGACGAGCCTGCATCCTGAATTAACAGCAAACCTTCTGACCCGAGTACCATTGTTGAGAACAGCGCGTGAGGATGACGAGCCTGCTTGGCCCGTGAAGATGTAAAAGGAAGATCAACCTGGCGTCAAGGGTTGGGCATAAGAATTTGGGCACGACAAGAGAACAATACATCTGTATCGATGATACTGGCACGTCTGCAGATCACGCAGATCGTTACGGGGTAAGCCTGAATGAGAAGGGAGACGGTGAACGTTGGTGGGAGCGACAAGTCGAGCCCGTACTTGTGGTCGACATCGAGTCGTGATACATATTTCGACCATTTCGATCCTGTCCGTAGCGACCTCGTAACTCAAATGCAAGAATTGCCCAAAGCAGCGATGTCTCACACTGTCCCATTGTCTCCCTCATGAAATTTGCCGGACTGGGGGTACTGGATGCTGGCGTTACCAAGAATGGCAATGCAGAGCCCGTAAGCATTCCTGGCGTTCCGAGGAATGTATTGCGAAGCGTCGAAATCGAACGACATCTTGAGTCTTTGAGTGCAATTGTCCGGAGACTGCAGTTCCACGTTCTCCTAGGTATATTTACCGTACGTCTCTCTTGCCCATCTCCCCCATTCACTTATCTCTTGACTGCCTGTATCCTCCCTGCTGCCCTCTGCTATCAACCAAGCCGTCGAAGCCATATCTCACCACCCTCCAAATCACGGCCCCCACCCCATCCTCCTCGCATCCTCCTCCGAATCAAACCCAATCACTCCCTCGATCTGCAGGATCCAAGCCCTCGTCCGCCAATACACCGCAATATCCGTCGCAACGACCCAGGCAAAAATCACTCCCTCCCACGCCATTCCGCCTCTACAAGTCCCGTTGACTCCTTCGATGCCGAGGATTTGTATGGTCTGCTCGACTGCGATGCGAGCGGCTTCGTTGGTGATGCCCGGACGGAGATGCAGGAGGTGGATGATGGGGGTGCCGGGCGGTGGGAAGTCGGAGGGGGAGGATTGGCGGAGACCCATTGCAGCGGCGCGGTGAGGTTGGGGAGCTTGGTGGGAGATTAGCTGAGGTTTTCTGGATTGTTCTCACACTGCTGTGACTTACTTGTGTGTGTGTAGCTGGAGTTGACAGCGCAGTTGGTTGATGTTGTTGGAGAGCGATGGTTGATGTTGTGTCGATTCGTTCGGATTTTGTCGGACATAGTTCGTGTTGCCGAATTTTCGAGCGCTGGTCATCCCTGCAGCTTGTTCGAAGTTCACTTCGCCGTTGCCTTTGCATGTGCAAGTTGCTCGACTTCCCTCGTTCAACATCGCGGCCGTCTTCCACTCCACCATTGAAAACCACAACCATGGTCGGCATCATTAACACCTGCGCACCATTCTGTATGCTTTTCTTGAGACGCCTTGGTGTTCTTGGCCCTCTTTGACCTGTTCATTCATCCGACTGACATTCGATCCTGGCACCGAGCAACCATTCGCGGCGACCGCGCTAGATCCTATCACCGGCCAGAACTCAGTTCCGCAATGGCTGGTGGAAAGGGTAACCAAATTCACAGCATTCGCATATGTTCTAAATAACTGACCCTCTCCCAGGCAAGACTGATGCTGCGTCGGTTGCGAGAACCGACAACGCGAGGCAAGAGACCTGCTTCAAACATCGCCGAAGCTCACCTGCAATGGCTGGAGGAAAGGGTGAGGTAAGTGACACCATATTCGTAAAGCGCGCTGGTGCCGCGACTGACATGTTTCCAGTTTCGATCACAGCATACGAGGCCTATCACCTCGTGGAGGAGGAGCCCGTCGTCGCCGCGGCCAACGGCCATGAAGCCAACTCCGCCGTCGACACCGCAGATGTCTTCCTTGCAGATGTTCCTTCGGCAACGCCGCCCACACCTCCTTCATCGGAAGTCGAGGAGAAGATCATTCCGCCACATCTCCGGAAGGCCGTTCTCACAACCGCCGCATCTCCTCCCTTGCCTCTAGCCGTTCTCGGAGGTACTACCGCGAGCGTCACTCCATTAGCGATACCGCCGCATCTGCGCAAAGCCGTCACAACAACCGCCGCATCTCCTGTTGTGCCAGCGCCCGTTGTCGCAGGTGCTGCGCCTGTCCCGGCAGATCTGTTCACCTCACCCGACGCCGCGCCATCACCACTCCCATTCCTCCTACCCCACAAAAGGAATGGCAAAGCCGCAATCGCACAAGCTGATGAAGATGTCGCCGAGACCGCCCTCCCACACAACTTTCCAACGTGGCCAGACGAATACGGACCCGTCTCCATCATGAAGGACTTCAAGTCATTTGGCGCGCGGGCAAAGCCCTTTGGCGACTATCCTGGGATGGAGGCACGCAAGGTCGATCCAAATGATCCCTACAGCGCCCACTTTCTTGGTCGCTGCAGACTCATACCGTCCGCACATCTGGCATACGCCTAGCACCCTCATTGGCAAGACCGATGTCGCGTCCAACGTGATGATCGAGAATACGGAGAGTCACTTTTGCCATCAAAACCGCGGCGTACCTTCAACTCGCTGCGAATACTCAGAATTCTCTTTTGGGTGTGATGGCGACCGAGGAGGCGAAGTGGATTGACACCGCTCGAGCACTGTGCACGACCTGGCGCAGCATCTACAACTTGGGTCCGTTCTGCGGTCTGATGAAGACCAACTCTGATCACCACCATACCAGCAACGGCGAGAACCAGCGACCACTCAATCCCGCCCCGAAGAGGCGTGCTCGCCGCTATGTCCGCCACCGCAGCTTTCGAGAGCAAAGCAACATCATCCACCGCGGGATCTGCGTCAGTGCCACACGACAAGCCGAACACCGCCATTGCTAGTGCCATCTCGGTATAATCCGCCAACACGACTCGTGCCTCCAAGAGCACGCCAATCGTTTATATACCCCACCTCCACCGCTTGTCAGACCACCCACGGGGACTCGACCGTTGCTCCGCCACACTTTGGCAGCAGAGAGAGAAGACAGGTGGTGAATTAAAACCCGGACCATCCGCCAGACAAGCACGGGGACTCAACCGTCGCCCCGCCATACTTTGGCAGCGAAAGCTACGGCGGGTGGGGAGGGAGGGCTTGGTGGACCTGAGGGAAGATCTTTGGATTTGAGGCATGGTACCGGATACAATCAAGGGTATGCTCCCACTCCTTCTTACGAACAATGCGGACAATGGGCATGGAATCGTTACTACCAGGACCAGGCTCGTTCTCAGAACGGGATCAACACACCTGGTCAAACATGGTACTCATACCAGGCCCATTCACAGAATGGGACACACACCCGTGGTCATACATTGTACTACGCGAACCAGGCTCGTTCTCAGAGCGGAAATCATCCTCCTCGTCATCCGACATGGCAACCGCAGCTGGCGGCACCCCCTCCACCGCGAGGCGTGCCTCCGTCGCTACCGCGGGACGAACCAATCCCCGACTTCGGTAAGTGCTACTCGCCTGCAAATCAAGGTACGCCATCAGTTTTTTGCCTCGGATAGACAACAAGATCTCTCAACGCGATGAGTAGGTGATCGCGGCAGCGGCCTCTGGTCGCAAGGCACTAGAATTACTGCTCATCACACCGTGCGCAACAAGTCTACCTACAGCCGCAGCGACCACGCGATAGTACCGTTAGAGGGCACTCGACTCGGCGTTCCGTCCAAGGGACGCAAGCTCTTGCGGGTGAATGGTACGTTCAAGTCCTTCCTCGTTCATCGAGGTACGCCGACTCGACTCCCGCGAGCAAAGACTAGTACTTCCTTCTGTTTATCGAAGCTCAGGCTCTCGAGGATGGAATTCACTTGCCCCGAGACGCAATCGCCAAGCGTCTCGCCCAAAGTCCGAGCGGTCAAAGCGTGAGGTAGCACCCCTACAACATGGGTGAAGGGCCGGAAATCGCCGCGTCGGCTTCAGGACCTTATCACCGAGGTATGCCGCGTTTACAAGACACGCATCTGGCTTTCTGCCATCGAGCCAGTCTCCAAGCGGTATCGGCCCACGTCCGGTGCTAGCTTACGATCCGTACGCCCTCAACAGCGCATACACCATGTCTGATGGCGAAGACACAGACTTTCGGAACATATTCTGAAGACGTCGGCGGGCGGGCTCGATTGTGATCGGACAGAGCCTCAGTCTCTTCGCGGAAAGATCGGAAAGCTTTTGGGACTCACGCATGATGGAGAGCACCGTCGGGTCCACCGGAAGCCATGCTATATTTGCGCTTCACCGGAGACTGCCGGCATCAGTGAAGAGCTATTTCAAAGGGAAGGACGTCGGACTACAACTGCTCTTTCTCGATCTTCATGATCTCAAACGATTGCCCTCGTTGTGTGGCTGGCGCGCATGATCCCAAAATCAAGGTCATCGAGCTCTTCGGGATCAGCATCGCTATCGAGACGCCTCGCACTGGCTCATCGCTGGCGCCTGGTTCCAGCCGCAACGAGCTGCGTGCATTGTCCCCCTCCGCCAGTACGGGTGGTGGGACTGTTGGCGTCAGTGAAGTCGACATCATCTACAACGCCTCCTGCATCGAGGGGAGAAGCAGCATCCAGTCGAGCTGCTCAACATGGACAGAACTACTCCACGGCAATCTTCAGGCCGGTGGTTTTGCCGCATCACCACAAGCTATGACAATTCCGACCGCCATCGCCATGATGTCTAATTCGAGGCCGAGCAGGACGATGGAAGCTTTCCTCGCGTACAAGCCGCAACCTCCGTAGTTCGAGTCCAGTCGGAGGGGATCCTCTCTACTCGCATTCGGTTCCAAGCCGCAGGCTCCACGACCCAGGCCTTCTCGTGGAGAATTCTCTCTTCCCTCGTGCAAGCCGCAGCCTCCCCAGTCCTCCCAGACCGGCCCATCCGGGTCAACGAAGAGAATCGAGCGCGAAAACTCGATCGGCAACCGCTTCATCGACCAATAAGTCGCCACCACGACAGCTGGAAGTTGAACGACCACGAATCCACGGTGAGGACCATGCATCAGCGAATCCCCGAATATTGGCAGCTGGAGCATACTTAAAAGTCGGAGCCTCGGAGGGCAAGGTCGTCGTCGTCAATTGGTTGCTCCTCCACCAGCATCTGGGAGTCAGAGCAGTTCCTGGCCACTTTCGGCTCCAGACAGGTGGGGTCCATCATTCTTCCTTCTGCGGCGATTTCACCAACGGTTTGGTCAGCTCGACCTCCTTTGGCCCACATCGCCATCACGTATTTGCCTGGTCGAGAGCGAAGCAATGATTCGACTTGGAAGGTTGCCAGTCTGTAGGTTACCCACCATGCCTCAGAGAATTCACTGGCGTGGAGACGTGGTGTGGACTTCAAACTCGAAGAGCAAGGTCGTCGTCGTCATCGAGGCGTTCTTCTGCCGGCATTTGGGAACCAGAGCCATGCGCAGCCGCGCTGATGGCGCTGGACAGCCCGGATCCGACGTTCTACCTTCTGTGGTGAGTGGACCAAAACGTTCCGTCGAGTGGGCCTCTCTCTGGCCGACGTTGCCATAACTTACCTGCTTGGTCTGGTGAGCGCTGAGGAATTTCCTTGGAGCGCGCTCAGTCCGTGCCGCATCCCCTGCCTCAGCGAATCCCCGAATTGTGGGAGGTGGCGCAAACTTCGAATTCGGAGAGCAAGGTCGTCGTCGTCACCGAGGCGTTGTGCTGCGCGCTGTTCCAAGTTAGAGCCGTTCGAGGGGGCGCAAAAGGCTCCAGACAGGATCGGGCCAGTGATCCATCATTGTCACTTGTGCGGACACCAAATCGAAGCGAGCCAATAGGCTGACGTTGCCACCACACGCTTGCCTGGTCTGGCGAGCATCGACAGGAGGCTGGAAATCGCGAGAAGTACGGCATCAGGCCATCGTGGCTGATATGCTTCTCCATGATGCCCGCATACGAGCTTAGCAGGGGGTTCTTGGACTGGCAAGAAAGAACGACTGGATTCGCGGACCGACAATGTCGGTGAGTCGTGCTCGCACCCTTGAATTGTTCTGCCTGGGTCCTTGTTGGAGAAACTCAGGCCATGATATCGAAGGATCGCACTGGCGATCGTACTGGCGTTTCCGGAGCGTCTTTGCTGGACTGCTGCTCGAAGCTCGAATTTTCGTCGCAGCCCGATCAACGCAAATCTCGTCAGCTTTACCGGTGCTGGGCGTTGGTCAGGGTCAATCATACCAGCCGTACTCTTATCACAAATTTTCAGCCACTGACGATCGGCCTCACATCGGAACGCTCCATCTTCCGCGCCATGAGATCGTTGCCCGTCCCAGCTGGCCGATGCAGAGGCTTCGCTCTAGGCCCAAATCCCAACAGCACACAGGGCCGCGTGCTTCTCTGCTGGATTTTAACGACCAATGCTCTGTCGGCCTCTTGCCACGGAGGTTTCAATTTACAGATGAACGCCCGCTTAATTCGTCCGGCATAAGGCCTGGCATCCGCCACTCCGACCGTTGACGACAGTATCCACCGCAATGTTGCCACTCCCGTGAGGTCGCGGACCTCAGCACCGATTGATTCTGCTCGGACGCTGGACCAGCCAATCGGCACCTTCACCACGCTCTCCCCATCTCGGCGGCCATTTGCTGGAGTTGAATACGATTCGTTGCGACGTCCTCCTTCCTGGGTGGATGTTTTCGCCTCCTGCATTTGGCCGACCGTAGGCATAGTGCCACGGGCAGACCATGATCTGGACTTCAGCCCTGTTGGAACACACGGCATCAGCCGCTCGAGCAATAGATAGACTCACGGTAGCTGAACTCAATCGTCAACCCACGCTTGCTCTCCTTCCCGGAAGCTATCTGCTTTACACATGTACATCAGTGCTCGAACTCCAGGCCGATGGGAACAGCACTGTCTCTGTTCAAATCTCCATCGAGGACTCCTCGCAAAACGACGAGGTCTGCTGGTGTCGGCTCCAGCTCGAAACTTCCGTCTCCAGAAGGCGTTGTCGGGCGCTTCTGACGGTCTGGAGGGAGGACGAGCGACCGTGACTGGGCAATCATGCGTGCCGCCTTGAAGCATGCTTTTGTCTTTCCGCGACCACACCGAAACACTGCAAGCTCCGAAAGATACTTGCCGTGGTCAAGGCATCCTGCTGCCTACTTTGGACTTGAACGACTCGTCTCGCGGAGCAACTTTTGATGCAGCTCATAACGGCTGGACCTATCGTGCCACTCCACTCTCAGCAACGGTGAGGGAGGAGATCGGAGCGGTGAGCGCCAGTTACCGATGCTGTCGAATTTCGGCAAGGTCTTGCAACTCAAAGCGTCCTTTTCGCCATGAAGTCCTGCTGCTTTGGCGACCGACGGCGGAAAGTGGGCTGTTTTCATCGGAGTTCACAGCAACGATTCTGCCGCAAAGTTCTTGTACAAGGCGCTTTCCAAGATTATGGACAGTGGCAAGCGAAGGAGCATGTGGTCTGTGACAAACCACGCAGCATCTTTCCCACTCCGCCGGACGCTGGGCGTTGGTCAGGGTCATGACTTTTCTGACGACTTTCCGAATTGCGCGGCCTGCTCGCGCCCTCCATGCTGTCTTGGACATCTGGTTTTCAATTGTTGGAACTCATCTTCTGGACCTCAGCTCCGCTCTTGCTGGCAGCACCTAGCACTACGTCCACTCCTCCATGCCGCGGTGCCACCCTGGATCGACGACTCCGCTCGCATACCTGCTGGAATTCCGTGCATTGCCGCTGATCTAGGTGTTCTGCGGCTTTTTTCCATTCACAGCCTGGACAAGCCATCGCTGCTGATACTGGGCATTGGTCAGGGTCAAAGCTCTTTTGGCCGATCTCCGACTGCTCGACTCCCGACTCCAACCTGCGTGCACAAATCTTTCGGGTTGTCTTCCGCAACTCGCTTTCCGGAGCCAGCCTCTTGGAGAAAAATCCGCTCCTGTCGCCGACAGCTTTTACCAGCACAAGTAGACTCCAGTGGCGCACGAAATTGACGACTCCGCTCGCCTACTCGCGGCACGGGAGGAGTTCTATGCATGGTCGCTGTCGATTTCGAGCACTTCCATACTTGCTTCGCATGGTCTGGTTAGTCCGCCGTGCTGCTTCGTTCGCGTACCTACTGGGACCTTGCTCGTCTGGCTTCGTGCATTGCCCCTGGTCTTGGATCTCGGAACACGTCTCGTTCCCCTCCACCTGGCCCTACCGAGCCGCCCCTGCGGCGTACAATCGACGCTACATCCTATGCAGGCCTTCTTATTGCTACCCAGCATCCGATCCCGATGGTGTCTCCTCCGTTGTGGCAAACAGCATCAAGTCTTCCCGTCGGGCGTTGGTCAGGGTCAATACCTTCCTGACTGTCTCTCGACCGCTCAGCTTTCTGATCTGTGTGGCTGACACCCTTCCTGCGACTTGCCTTGAGCATTATCGTCCGGGCATCGGATGTCTCTCTCTCAAGCCCACCGCTGCCGTCGCCGACAGCATCTTTCGGCACGTTCCCGCTGCCACATCGCATGGGATGGACGACTCCGCTCGCCTACCTGCTGGAGCCTCCTGTGCTGGAACTTTGTGGATCATCGCTGACGTTGGATCTCCGAAGACTGTTAGGCCCCAGTCCGTGAGGATAGGCCCAGAACATTCGCAATTACTGCCTGGCGTACATTCTCGGTGGTGGTCGACAAAATCTTCCAGCACAAGCCTCATCGCAGTGTCGCATTGGACCGGCGACTCCGCTCGCCTACTTGTCGAGACTTCGGGCATTACCGCTGACCTCGGCACTCTCGGTTTTGCTTGGTCATTCCACGCGGCTGCTGCGGCTGCATACAATCGACGCTGCATACTATCCATATCACCTTATTGCTATCTAGCAGTCATACCGAATATCGGTGTCGGTGATACCTTCCAGCACGAATCCCACTGCAGTGCCGCATTGGACCGACGACTCCGCTCGCCTACCTGCTGAAATTTCGTGCATTGCCGCTGACCTTGGGTCTTCGGTCGTGGATGGGGTGGCATGGCCGCATCATGGCGTCTGCTGCGTAAGATCGACACTGCGTACTATCCATATCACCTCATCGTTTCCGACCACACCGATCCGTGAGGCTCTGTGCGACAGAACGCTTGCGCCTTCAGCGCTTCCGCGACTTTGGCCCAGCACGATGCATGAGCGGTGTTGGGGATGGAGGGAAGAGCATCCAGAATTTGGGTGTGGGTCGGGCACTGGGCGTTGGTCAAGATAACCAGACTCGCTGCTTGTGGGCGATCGCATTTTTCCTTCTGCTATAAATTCACTGAGTATACATTTATTCTTCAGTGTCCCCTTCGTCTATCTCAGTGCTTGTATCTCTCCTGATTTTCAGCCGGCGTGAACTACTCGTCCTCAGGCTCTGTACTTGTCGTCTCGTCTCCTTCTTCCTGTCCCCATAATCTCATGCTCACCATCTCTTCCCTCATCCGCCCAGCACCACTCTTAACTTCCGCTGCTTTCCTCCCACCGTTATCCTCCGCACGCTCAACATCGTCTCCATCGCCTGCGTCTCTTCCTCACCACCTCTCGCTCAATCTCTCGCCCACAACCTCAACGTCTTCCCAACCCCAAACAACACCACCAATCGCAATAATCGCATCTCTCCGGTTCCTCTCCCTTAGCCCGTAGATCTCCACCAGCATCCAGTACGGCGTGTCTTCGGCCGCCGTGTGGATGATGAAATTGTAGATTTGAGGAGGCAGGGAAGGATTCGGCGCCGGAGACGGAGTAGCATGGTTGGTTCTTTGTCTGGATGCCGGATTAGGATGTTGCGGTTTCTGTATGGGTGTTCGGGTTGGGAAGGAGGATAAAGAGAGGTCTGGAGGGGTGGTCTTCTTTGTTGTGAAGTTGAGGTTTTTGAGGGTAGGTGGGCCTCTGGTTTGTCAGGGTTTCGTAAGTACTGTTCTCTTGCGGCTATCCTCTTCATCTGCTCTCTGGTGTTGCTCTTGTTGACTGCAGGGAGCGGAGCGGAGATCTGCCACGAGGGGAGGTGTTGCGGGCGGAGCTCAAGCGCGAAAGAGGATGCGATTTGGGAGGGAGTCTGGTGCTGTCGGTCGTCCTTTCTCTGTTGTCCGGACGTCGCCGATGCTACTATCGATGGCGACAGAGGCATGAAGTCTTGGTGGTGGTTTGGAGAGCGTGTTGGAGATGTCCTCGAGTACTGCTGTGCACTGCTGGACTCGACATATGGCGCTAACCAAGTCCACTCCTCCCCGATGTTCCGCCGGGGAGCCAAATTCATGTTCAGATCCAGCGCAATACGACATCGTCTCGACAACAACATACATCCTCCACATCGCTCTCCTCCTCCGCGCCAACACAACATACCAACAGCACCACCACCATGCACATCATGCAGCGCCCTGCCCTGGAGATCGTTCCGCCGAGACTCCCTCTCCCTCGTACCACCCGAGGCAGGCCCCCTCCGCCTCCGCCTCCACCACCTCCGTCGCCTGCTTGAAGCGGCAGTAAGTGTAAGTACTTCTCAATCCCTCCACTTCCCTTCCAGCCATGATGATTGCCATACACCCTCAAGTTCAAGTCCCAAATCCCACACCCACCCGACCACAAATGAGCATGGCCCGTCGCAGAGGTCCGGAGAAAATCCTCAAACGCAGTCAGCCTGCGGTGCTGTGGGCACTGACTGGTTGGGCTGCGGCGGCGCGCGGTGGCCGTTATCGACCAGAAAAACACGCTCCATAAAAGACGTCTGAAGGGCTGCTCGTGGGATGTTGAGAGGGTTCGCTCGGTCTGAACTTCACGATGATCGCAACACGAATAAAAGATGCCCTGAAAGAAGCTCTACTAACATGTCAAGACAGATATTGAAGTCAACAAGGGCTGAAGCGAAGAGCTCCTCGGGTAAGTCTACTATCCTCCACACACCACGACCCACCATGATGATTGCCATACACCCTCATCTACGCGTCAAGGCGCAAATTCCCACACCCTTCCTACCGCAGACGAGCATCGCCCGCCGCAGACGTCCGGAGTACACGATAACACGCAGTCGAGCATTAGTCGCGTGGGTGCTGGTGGCTTAGGGCATGCAATGGCGCTCAACGGCCATCTTTTCTTCTGATCCTTCGACGCTTTCAAAGAAGACGTCTGAAGGGCTGCTCTCGGTGAGCGGAGAGGGTTGGCAAGATCTGAGCTTCATCAACGTTCCGCCTGCTATGATGATGAGTCCTTCCTTGAACCCAAGCTGACATCTTCTTCCAGGAATGGCGCCCTCGTCGCTGCACTGGACATCCATTCGGTAAGGAGTTTCCCATCGCAATCTCCTCCTCGCCGTGATGATCGCCACATACCTTCAACATCTCAAAATCCCACAAATACCCGACCACCAGGGAGCATTGCCCGTCGCAGGACTCGTGAGGGAGGAAAGCAGTCGACCATCGGCGGCGTGGGCGCCCATGGACTCGGGCATGCAATGGCGCTCAGAGGCCAACGATGTTAAGCACACCATGTTACCTCAGGGAAAAATGCTCTGAAAGAGTTCTGAAGGGCTGCTCGTGGGTTGCGGACGGAGATTGGCTTGATCTGAGCTTCGAACATTTCTCAATCCAATGGAAGCACGTTTCCTGCAGCAACAAACCTGACAACCTTGTCCAGATGTCACACCACCAACGCGCGGGATCTCGTCTCATCTTGGTAAGTCCTCCCTCTGATGCACTCCTTCACAGCCATGATGATTGTCCCGAGTCCCTCCAACCCACAAATCCCACACCATCTCAACCACAAAGAGCATTGCCCGTCGCGGACTTCAAGAGCCAGGGTACAAAACGGCAGTCGAGCGTCAGTGAAGTGGGTCCTGATGACTCGGGCGTGTCCAGGTGGATTGCTAGCCACCGGTGCAAGGGCCACGAAAGAAGAAGGAGGACTCTAGATGGAGTCCGAAGGGCTGCTCGTGGGATGCGAAGAATAATGGCCGAGTCTGAGCTGCACGATTCCACCTATTGCACATGTCACACCTTCTCAGCGACTTTTGCTGACACGATTTTGCGCTACATCCAGGTCACGAGTCCACGCACCTTCTCCTCCTCGGTGAGTTTTCCCTCCTCCAGTCTCCCTCAAAGTCGTGATGATCGCCACCCATCCTCAAACCTGCAAAAATGCACGATTCATTCGCCAACCGTAAAAGAGCATTGCCCGTCGCACACCTGGCTAGAGAAGTCCTCGCAGTCGAGCATCAGCGTGTAATATGGTAGCTCGGGCATGCAGCGGTGCCCAAGGGCCGCCCAGGAATCTAGTCGTGGAACAGCGACGAAAATATGCTATGAATGGATCACAAGCGCCAAACCAGGGTTTGAGGGGCTGCTCGTGGTATGAGGAGAGGACAGGCTATGTCTGAGCTGGACTTCACGTCGATCATCACACTGGGAAAAGCATCAAGAAAGGACATGGACTGGCAGACACTGTGGCAGAACCCATCCCATCCGCCAAAACGCGATGAGAATGCGGCAAGTACGTCTCCCACCCTTGTCCCAGCCCATATCTCCAGCCATGATGATCACCACCGCACCGCACCCAAGTGTGCCTCCGCACTTGTCCCACCACCGACCACAGCAGAGCATTGTCCGTCGCAGACCCACGGAGTAAAAGGACAAGCAGTCGAATGTTGGCTATGCGGGAGGCGGCAATTCGGGCATGCAAAGGCGGCGCCACAGGGCCGACCAATCGAGTGACTACAGACGCAACTCCCTGACGGCTCTGAAGGGCTGCTTGGGGGATGAGGATGAGACGAGCGGTGGCTGAGCTGGACACTATGCGCATTGCTTCGAAGACGTCTGGAATGCGGAACACCTACTGACAGAGGCTTTTGCAGGAGGTGTGAAGCTGAAAGTGGCGTGAACGCGGCAGGGAAGTTCAGTATGGCAATGCCTTCCAAAGAATGAGATCACCTCCACGGGATCCAAATCTTCGCTCACGCAAGTTCCACCTACGACCACGGACCAGCGCCCTTCTCAGCCTCGCGTGGGGAACGATCACAGGAATACTGCAGGACTGATATGCTGTACAGCGTCTCAACGATCTTGCCCGATCGAGTTGACCCACCGAAGCTCTCCGCCGCCGACACTCTTCCCTTCAAAAGCTCTCCGCTCACGAACACTAACAATGACAACAGCGACAACGGCGTTGACTTCAGTTCAGGCATAGTCATTAGCTGTGAAGCGTATTCGTGACCAGCTAGACATTGTAAAGATGAAGCCTTGACCTTTGATTCCTCTCCCTCCGGTTCTGTCACTTGTTCATTTCTGCAAAGTCTTTTACCCGACTTCTGCGCTTCACATCCCCACCCGCTGTACCTCTATGTGTATTTTCCGCAGCCTTCTACACGGCGTAAGTCGCAACTCCCATGGTATCAGTCGCATCAGTAAAGTCTTTCTCATGCCACGCTTCCACTCAACCACAGCAACCCCTCACACTACCACCAAGCAGCATGGCCCCGCAAGCACTCCATCTCTCGACCGACAAGGCAGCCATCGATTGTGCTCTGCGATTTCAGCATGCTTTCCGCGCTGCTGTCAACCAATGTCAATCAGGGACGCGCTACCAAGATCGTCCAAAAGAACGAGGACGGCGATGTTCATACCGCAAAGTCTTCTACACGGCTTCTTGCCTTCCTCCTGCAAGCTGCCGTACCTTTATGTCCTATTCGCAGCCTTCTACACGGCGTAAGTCGGAGTGTGTGTGCAGAGCTTGGATTCTGACGATCTCTCCGATGCGGCAGTGAAATCAGAGTGCTAAGCATGGTTGGAGGCGAGGTTATGATTTATGCGTAGCCTACAGTGGTTCCAATTGACGAGTGTCATTGTTAGTCAGGAGTCCAAGGTCGCAAGTGGAGATTGGCGAGCGATGGAAGCAATCAATCGAGTTAACGCAACAGCAGAGCGCAGACAGCCGCAACGACGCAAGGGTCAGGCGCATTCATTATTGAGCACCGTACTCGCAGCTTGAGTCTCGAGAACCAGCTTCCAGCGAGATTGTACCGACTCCCTTCACATCATACCCTCACAAAGTCCACCGGAAGAAAATCTCGTCAGGCCGAGGAATCCCGGAAGCCTCGTCGGTGGCAGCATAGATGTCAGCGTCGCTCCAATTCAAGCTGACGAACGACAAAGCGGTCAGCAAGAGCAATTGTCGACGGACACCCTCACTCAGCGAGTGTCTTCGGGCGACAGTGTATCAGACGACATATTCAATTCCAGCAATGCCGCCAGAAAAGCCAACTGCTAGCCTTATGCGTGCGGCCCACCAATAGCTCGCTGAGGCGAATCGACCATGCCTTCAGACCACAGTCCGAGCGCCAGAGGACTCGAACAGGGGCAAAATCCCCGAGACACCTCCGCCATCACCTAAACTCACCGCAACGCAAAAGCAAAATCGAAACCGCAGAGTCGTCCGCGATCCACTGACTGAGAGCCCCGTGGTGCCGAGTCCACCTCCATGCGCAACCCCTTGGAAACGCCTCACGAAAGTCTCGAAAGTATAACCCAAAGGCGTCATAGCCTCACATCAGAGACGACGCCCAGCCACCGCCGAAGGAAAGAAAGCAGTTGCCCAAAGAGAGCCATGCGACTCCCCACATTCGATGCGGCGGCCAATCCCGGATTTCAGACCATTGCAGCCGCTCTATCATCTCCCAGTGCGATACATTCAAGCCATCCTTCATGCCTTGGCAATGGCAGTCGTCAAGACCAAGCGAGAGGGTCTGCAGCGAATATCGATGCACATCAAGCGAGACGAGAGCTCGCAGCAGGAAGGTCTGCCATACGAGTTGCCTCCGCTGGACAAAGGTCCCATGGTGCAGCAGTATGCCCGCCGCAAAGGATCGCCGGAGAGACGTCCGCATCTGATCCCATCCTTCAGATTGCTGCAGTGGACTCAGCGAGTCGGATACAATCACGGCTGTCAACGGCACTCGAAACCAGTCATTGATACTCAGACTGGGGACCGCAGCGGACGTCGATGCACAACAATCCCTGCGAAGAAGATATGCGATGCAACCGACGGCCACTGGCCGAGGGTTTCAACGCCGAAGAGTCTGAGCTCCACGATCCTGCTCTTCGAGGGAAGTATGAAGCCAGCACTGCGCCGGCACCGGCGTACTCACATCCGTGATCACCATCGATGGTCTTCAGAGAAGGCAGCATTCGATCAGACTGTCTCGTCTCCGACTTCCCTGGACTCCAAACCAGACCATGTCCCCTCGTCTTCGAGTCAAATACATCTGGACCCGCCTCCGCTATTCAAAGCGCTCAAGACTTCAGTACATCTCCACATCCTTACCGCAAGTCTGTTCTCATCCCAGACCTGACCTGTCGGCCTCGCATCCGCCATCACCAAGGATCGGACTCCGAACAGCACCAGCCGTGGTTCAAATGACAGTGCACCTCTTCTCGCCCGCCTTGAGCACCTTGACCTCCACAGCTGGACATAAGTTCTCGCATCCATCATCCTTGTGTCCAAGAGCTCTGAGCGGCAGCACCTCGAAATGTCAGCTCACGTCCACCACGATTCTGCTCTGCCAGGGAAACATGAAGTCTCGCACGCACCGGGGCTGGTCGTGTCATATCCATGATCACCAAGGACGAGACTTAAAGCACCCGCCGCTCAGAGGGAATTGTAATGGTTCTCGCTCCGAGCACCTTATTCCATACCTGGACATGGCTTTCCGCAGCCGACGTGGGTGGATGACAGAGACCTGGCCCAGCGGCTTCGGTCAAAGCTCCTCGAGAACCTGCTCTTTCACGGCGGCACGATACACACCTGGACCTCAAGTCGACTCGCTCATCCACCATCACCATTGTTGGGACATTGAAAGAACACACTCGCGCGAATTGTCCTCAGCAGCATTCGGTTTCGGCCAACTACCTCATGCTGTATTTGTTCTCGCCAGCCCAGGCCAAGCTCCTCCCGTTCGGCTCCCTTCGCAACTCCTCGACATGCAAGTCGTCTTCCTGCACCACCAACGCCGACCAAGTCCAGGCACAACAACTTCAACACCTCAACTCCCAGCCTTCTCCCTTCCCATGAGCACCGCCGTCGACGGCTGCGAGGACCATGCCTGTACCACTCAAGAGTGATGGGAATTGGAGAAGACCAACACCCTGACCGCAAATATACGGCTCCACCCAAAAGGACCACCACCACCACCATGTCAAAGCAAAATCATCGACCATCTCTCTTCCATTTTCCACCGCCGTAGACGGCAGCGAGGCATCTGCCTGAACCACTCAGGAGCAATGATGGCTCGAGAGCAGTAGGAAGATGAGACGGTCGGAACGCAAGTCGAAAAGAGAGATGGAAAAACAGAGTGAAGTCATCGACCATCTCGTCCGCCAGCATTGCAAGAGCCGGCCAAGAGCAGACTGCAAGCTCCGCCGACTTCAAATCCGGACCGGAAAAGCCTGCGACCATCACCTCCGCCAACATCGCAAGAGTCGACCGAAGTCAGACTGCGAGCTCCGCCGACTTTGGATCCAGACCGGCGAGGGAGGTGGAGAGGGTTCATCGTTGGGCACAAGGCTCATCAACGGAAGGCGAGGAGATCGGACAGAAGGAAAAGCACACGACAAACTGTTAGTACAAAGCTGGAAACCCACCCTATCCCACGGGCGTGAAGAACACGGAGACCGTCCAGCCGCAATTACCCCCAAAGATCCCAACTCTCGCCATGGATCACCGCCCTTCTTCGTCACGTAACTCATGAGCCCAGCAAGATGCTGAACTGCAAGGTCGCCATGAAGTGTGGTACGGTGGACGATATTCGTGCGACCAGCAAGAGACTCCCGAAGGTAGTACTGCAAGCGACCGACGACAAGGCAACATTCCCATCAAGACAAGACTTCTGGAGCGGACGATTCCCAACGAGCCAACTTTCCCCACTGATGCGGATGTTGAAGTCCACATGTAGCCAAGGTACCATGCGAGAGACTACCAAGAGTAGTGCTGCGGGCGGTTCTCCTGTTTGTTGAAGAACAGGACATGACTCCACCAGAGCGCGCGGCATGGTTACTCCTCGAGGGAGCGAAACCAGCGGCCATGCACTGTCTGGCATTTCATTTCCGAAGGATCCAACCCAATAAAGGGCGAAGAGCAGCAAAAGTTGACATTTCCCGGAGGAGCAGTCTCGTCAAGCCATGGTCGGAAGGCAGCGCCCTGGCACGAGGAGGTAAACCACGCAAACAGGTGATGCATTCAAGCTCTGAGGTTGGCCGCTTGTTGAGAAGCGGGCCAAGTCGATGGGCAAGTGTTGAACAGCTCAAAGTGGACGACCAAGAATCAAGAGCCTTCCGAGGGAATTCTGCAAGATCGAGGAAGCCAGCCGGCACAAGGCTCGCGGCTGAAGGCAAGGAGAGGGTGATGTGAAAAAAAAGGAAAAAAGAAGCCCCGGAGGTGCGACTTACTGCTGGACTTATCACAAGAGTCTTCCGAGAGAAGTCTGCAAGTGAGGCAGGGACTTACACCGGCCATATGGCGCGCGGATGCCCATGAGTGAGGGTGTGAAGGGTGTGTATATGTGCGCTGGCAGATCTTGCGCCTCTACTCCATGTCGTGGAGGAGTTTTGATGGTGGCTGCAGTGTTTCGCCTGCTCTTGCCGGTGCCTGATGATTGTGGCCGAGGGTGTATATGAGAGACGACCACGCCGGGACGACTCAAAGGCTCTTCTTGATATGATGTTCGAGGCTCTTTCTTGGATTGCGGATGTCGAAGATGCTGAGAAGCAAGGGGTGGTGTGAGGATGTGTATGCGGCCGGAGGATGGTGTTGAAGCGTGGCCCGAGAGGCATGCGTGGAGCAAGGGAGATTTCGAGAGGAGCCTATGTCAACGTCAGCGAATGTGGCCATCATGAGCAACCTCTTCGGATGATGGTGGACTCACCTGGAATGTCTTGCTTGCTGGAGCCTGGATGTCGAGTGTGAGAGATGCCAAGTTGGCTGTGAGGGGAAGACCTCGGCCAAGGCCAAGCGGACAGTCAGCCGAAGGACCACCGGACCTGCCGCAGAGAGAACAGCGAGGAGGAGGTTCTGGCTGCAATGCTGCGAGCACGCAAAGAGTGTGTGTATGAGAGGCTCTTGTGGAAGATGATGTCTTTTGCTCGAAGGTGCGGCTCGGAGGCGCTGACGTGGCTTGTTGGAGCATATTGCGACGGTGGCGATGGCGTTTGGAGATGATCCATGGCTTCGGTGGTTCGTCGGCGGCTTCCCAAGCATGGCATGCTGTGCGCAACTATTGCTGGTTAGCATGGTGTTGCGTGTATTGCGAGAAGGAGTCACGTGCCTTGGGCTCAGGACGGCGAGGTCGGTGACAGTGCAATGTTGCTCAAATCGCCGCGCAAGTGAGACGGCAGCATGGTATCGGCAGTGGCATGAGCCTTGAGTACTGCATGCGAGCATTGTGGTGCGTCACGGCCGCTGTCGCTCGGTGCGAGAGGTGTGGTATCCAAGCCGAAATCCGCCATTTTCGCCTCCACTGGCTGTTACTCTTCATGGAGGTGACCGCGGTCATGTGTTGCTCTTCGAGTCGAGTATGATGAGGTCGGAGAAGCCACTCGAGTGGTCAGGGAGGTGGTGCGAGGTCGTCGTCGGCCACGGGTGGCTGTTGGTGCTGGAGATGCGGCGGTGCGGAGGTGTTTCTGGCCTGCAGCGGTGTCAGCACATCATCACAAGCTCGAGAAGCGGCGGGAAGCTGCTCGAGGAGTGTCAGAAGGGACTCACCATGCTCATCATGATGCTGGATGTCATTGTGGTGGTGCTGGATGAGTGTGGTGTGGTGTGGAGGGAAAAGCTGGTCGCGGAAAGCCGCGGCGGAGAAGCCATGGCCTCAATCAGCTGCTGCATCCGCAATACTCATCGCGCGGCATCAGTGAGACGTCGAGGGGCATCTCATGACGGCGGAGAAGCTCATCATATGCTCGCTGTCGCTGTGTGAGGTGTTGTGGTGGTGTGGTCGCCGTCGAGGGCTGGGCTGACCATGTCGCCGCGGCCGAGAAGCTCACCGTCCACCTCCGCCCGCGGCATGTGCAGAAGGGCGGAAGAAGCGGCGGAGCTTGTCGAGACTGCCGACATGATGGTGTGTGTGAAGGCAGGGTCGAGTGTGATGTGTGTGGAAGGTGGTGGTGGTGGTGGAGGAAGAGCAAAGGACGAAGCTGGAGTCACCGGAAGGAAGCCACCACGCCAAGCCAGCACGACACCTTGACTTTCGCACTAAAAACTCTACTCCGACGTCTGCTCATGGCCAATACAGCGGCGGTGAGGATGGTGAGATGCTTACAACACGGTCGAGCTCTTTGGGGAGACTCATGGGAAGCACCTCAGACACTCAGGAAGGAAATCGGCCGGTATTTGAGAGCAGCGCAGGTCATGAGGGCTACGATGGCAGTCCGCTGTACAATTTCGAGAGCTGCCGGGCCTTGCCGCAGGACGGAGATGCAGATGACGCTGTGCGGAGACAATACCAACATGTCAGCTGACGAACACTTGAGACTCGCCTCAGTCTACGCTCCCATCCACTCCAACGACAGCAATGCATCACAGATACTCCCGCAGCACCGCACGGCAGCAGCACCGCACTGCAGCAGCAGCACGCCTGAGGCAAGTCGCAGCGTCCGCAGAGCAGGTGGCTTGCTGTAGCAGGTAGAAACATCTAGCAAATTCTATGAGGAGCCTCAACAAACACATATCTGTGACACCCAGCGACCGCAGTACACCACGAACGAGCAGGCAGAAAGGGGAGGGTGAGCAGAAGGGAGCCAGCGGAAGAAGGGAAGCGGGAAAGCAGGAGGGAGCCGGCAAGCAGAAGGGAGCAAGCAAGCCGCATAGAGCGAGAATAATGACATACCGAAGACATCACCAATCTCACAGCCCAAGAACACTTGAGCGTCGCCGCATACTACGACCTTGACCACATCAGCACATCAGCACATCCCAGCTACTCCCACAGCATGGCACCGTAGCAGCAGCAGGCCTGGCGCCACTCATGGCTTCTGCAGAGCCTACGATTCGCTCAAGTAGGCACATCCAGCCGTGCCTCAACAATGAGATGTCTCGGACATTTGGCGATTGTGATATTACACCAGCGGGAAAGCAAAACAGAGCGGTGGGCAGACGAGAGCGGACAAGCACAAAAGGGCGACTGAGCAGCATAGAGCGAAGGCATTCGTGGACCATGATCACCATGGACTATTATCGCTGAAGACAAGGTTGATACCTACACCGCCGAGGACAATTTCACGCTGTTAAGTCTCTCTTGCGTCGCCGCCGAGGACGATTCACGCTGCCGAGCACTTTCCTCGGACCGCCGCCGAGGAAGATCCTCGTGCGCCGACATCGAAGAGCAAATTTTCACGCCGCCGAGAGCGATCTTTCATGTGGCCGAGAACTATCCCCGTATCGCCGAGGATTCTCTTCCCTGCCGGTAGAGAATTTTCACGCTCACGAGTTACATCGTCGGCTAAGATCGAAGGCGAAACCAGACGGCAGATTTATCAAGTCCTGAGCAGCCAGACACTCAAAGATCGCAGCTCCTGACAAGTTCATACCATCCAGACAGCATGCCGTCTCGACTACTGCAATAGCACTTCTCGGCAGCAGGAACACACCTCCGGCAAAAATGCACGGCGTTGGAGCACGCAAATCTTGCCGCGGAAGTCAGAATATACTGATGACATTTTGACCACGCTTGTAGAAGGGCAATCTCGCAGGTCTGCACCACCGTCTGCGAAGTGAGTAAGACGGACCCGGCGCCCGGATTCCCGCTAAGCAATGAACATCGGAGGAATGGCACATTTCGCTGCTCCGGAAAGGCGGACGTGGGAGTCAGAGGCTCTGTGTGACCTCCGAGCCAAGGTGAGTATGCTCTGTCTCCGTTCGACTTGCATTGTGCCGCTGAAGGGGAAGCAGGCAGCGAGGTGAATGAGGAGGACGGTCACCGAAAGAAGGGATCATTCATACATACCGACAACAATGCGAGAAGCGGCACGGAGACATCACATATCAGCCCGGTCATGATCTTGCTCTTTGCAGTAGACGTCGCGGCCAAAAATGTCGGCTGATCAGCACCGCTGGTCGTCCTTTGCAGCCCTTCCCACCAGAGCTAGCAGACGATGGAAGTCGACTTGCCACACCCTGACGTACATTCTAACGCCGTCGAGCAGTGCCACACCCGTCCAAAACTCGACCCCATCGCCTTACTTGCGTCCCTCTCATCCTTTCGACAAGTCCGTCTCAAGTCGAAGACCTGCACAAATCGGCTGATTGGGTGATACCGGATTGTCGGAAGTATTTCGGCATGATCCAAAGTCCGCTTCGTGATCGGCTCGCGAAGGGCCCTCCAAGACCGGCTGCAACATCTTTTCCAGGCCTTGAAGAGTGCAAATACTCGGATTTGTCTCTGGTGTTATGTCTAGACCTGGCGCAATTTTCGGAGACGGCGAATAACACTCCTTCCGGCGACCTTATGAGTCTAACTTTTACAGCTGCCTTGGCTGACCTCTTCGTCCGAGCCATCATCGCCCACTCCTCCGAACTCACGACTTGGTACAAAAGCCCGCTCCACTGCTTTACATCCTGCTCCTCCAGCGACGCCTCCTTCTTCCCAACCCTGTCCTAGCTCGCAACTTGGCCTTTATTATCCCCAGACTCTGTTCATCATCTCTCCGCTTCTTTCTTTACCGTAGAATCTCGCCAGCCGGCTTGTGCATTGATCCATTTGCTCTAGAATACATGAGAACAGACTATTATCAGTCCTTTTTCTCTCTTCCATTCTCTACTTCTCCTGACTCCTGCCGCTGACCGTCTTTGGCTACCTTCATGTTCTCTCTAGCATGTCCTCAGCCCTCGCGAACCCACCAGGTCCCTCTACATCACCTCAAATCTGCTCCGTTTTCCTATTTCCCTTGGCGAGCACCGCAGATCCTCACAGACCGCATGTCAGAACGGATCTGCGTCATGACCACGAGGAACTGCCTCATCTGCTCCGGCTACCGTGGGAGTCAGACGTAGAGCAAACATATGAAGTCTCGGAACCTTCGGGAATCTGACCTTCGTGCTTCAAAATGGCGAGACGAAGAAATCCGTTGTCAGGGGGCACGGCGAATCGCAGACACCTAACATGCCAATAGAAGGCCGGATCTTGGCAACGTTGCTGCTACTGGCACTGCAATCGCTCTCTGGACCGGAAGGAAGCCCACACGAAGTTCCGCTGTTTTCTTACGTGTACTGGCCGACCCTACTTGCTCGATTGACCTCTCGAATCTTCTCAGATGTTCTCATCACCACGGATCTTCAACAGCACCCTTCCATGTTACAATCATCCGAATCCCGTCCACGGTCTTCAGACTCTCCTGCTTCCCGCACCTCACCGGCTTATTCCCTTCGAAAAGAGTCCCCAAAAAACCACGCGGGAATAAGTGAAACATCTTCGCTCGGTGCGCTTATGGTCTGTCCTACCAGTACCGACCGGATCATCTGCAGCATCGTATCCTCGAGATCACGTCTCCTGCTGCAGTCCCACTCCAGCATGCCACATCCAGCGATCGCCGCACTTTCCCAAGCTTCTTCTGCTTGAATCTCTCCGCTTCTTGAATATTTTCGGACTAGCACATCCGGCGTCCCGTCTTTCTCCGGCTTGATTTGGACGTTCATAAATCGCAGTGCAGGTTGTGACATCCTGAGTATAGTTTCTCGTCTGGAGAATAAGTCCGATCCAGGACTGGAGTCGAAAGCCGGGTATCGTATCCAATTCCGTAGGTTAGACGGCTTGGTCAATGTCTTCACTACTGTTATTTGAACATCTGGCCGGAGTAAAGCGTTAGAAGAGGCAATCGATTTGTGGGAAAGAGTACTGCGAGCCTCTTACTTCGTAGTCAAAATCGACAAGATCGGGGAGGCTTGCTCTACAAATGCACCCTCAGTCGTACGCATCGAACGTTTTAGAGAGTCGGGCTTCGACTCTTCGCTACTAGCCGTGGTTGAGAGGGCTGCAGGAAGACCATCACGATGTATCGATCGATTTGCGGTGTTCTAGGTCTTGCTACTGCTCTTTTGTCCCAGACAGTCAGGCTTTCTTCGCATGAAACGCATCCCGCTGTCCAAGGCATGTCGCCCGTCCCAGACTGCCGAGCACCTAGTGTGAGTAGTAATCAGTGTATGTCCACAGTCGACAGCCCGCCTTCCCTCACCTTCTCGATCCAGATACCGTAAGTTCGCACGGCTTGAGGACCTACCTTCCTCCCTCGACCCGGAAATCTTCGAGCTACATGCTAATCAATCTACAGCTGTGATCTTATGCCAGATACTGGCCTGGTTCACTCTTACCGCCAAGAACACTCGTCCGAACTTCCAGGATCGAAGGTTAGGAGCTCTAAAACGGGACCTCTGGAGAACTAGCACAAAGTCTTGTTGCGGATCTTGAACTGGAGAGCGTCCCGATCGTGAGCGTAGCGAGACGAGGTAGTCGAGCGATTCCTTGTCCGACAGGGCGGGAGAGATGCAAGGCGAAAGCTCGACGACTTTTTCGATTGTGACGTGGTAGCTGATTGACTGGACAGAAAGCGATGGTGGTCCTGTTTCCGGCGTTGGTCGCTGAGTCGATTGGGAATTTTCGTCTTGATGGTGGGTACGACAGAGTTGTGAAAGACTACATGCTGAGTGCTACCAATGCTAGTAAAGCCAGACCGTTGATTCTTGCTGACTTGCGTTCGCCTGGGCGTGTATGTGCGTCCTTCCAATCTCCTCGTATACTTGTCCCTGACTACCATCGACATCACTGCCATAGGTATACTTCACTCGCCCTCAAGTCCACCGCGGAGCCAGGTCCTCGCCGCCATCTTACCCTCCTTTCATTGGTCCACTCTAGCCCATCTTGATTAGGGAGCCACGCACGCACCAACCCTCCACTATAAATTCTCCTTCGCCCACCCTTCCCTTCTTTCTCTCCAACAGCAGCGCTACGGCGCCAGCAGCAGAGGTGACACTGCACAACAGAGGGCAATCAGGTGGCACACGGACGACGATGACAACAAACCCTTTCAATACGGCCGCAGCAGCAGCAGCAGCAATCCTTCAGTGCCTCGCGCACTTTGGAAAGCAGAATGGGCGTTCTCCAAGATTAAATCGCAATCGCGTACATTTTCCTTTCCTTGTGGTCAACATGCATGGGAGGATAGTAGTAGTAATAGCAGTCGCCGGTGCATATGTTGTGAGACTATGGTAGAGCCCGAGGGTATGGATATAGCTGCCTCGAGTCATAGTTCTGCACACTTCTCAACGCATACGTCTCACTGTACGCATGTCCGTTCCCCTGTGCATGTCTTACCGTACTCGTGCACATGACCGACTGGCTGGTCTAACTCCCTCGTCATCGATCAACAAACATCCCAAACATGTAATCCCGCCACCACCTCCCCCCTCCCCTCATTGGCCCACCCCAAGCCCTCAATCATCCACACCCGCACGCCCCACCCACACACTATAAATCCCTCCATCCTCCCACTCCTCCCTCTTCCTCTCCCCAACTACGGTGCACGGGCTCAAATGGGCAAAAACCGGACGAACGACTCCCGCATCATGTCGCCATGTTAGACCAAGTGTAGTAGCAGCAGCTCATCTTCATTGCCTCGCGCACAGTCGATGGGAGCACGAGCGTATCTCCAAGATCAAACAAGTCCACGGACACTTCGCTTAAACAATATTCCCGTCCAGGTCTCGCTAGTGCCTGGGTGGAGGGTTGGGCGATACATTTCCCTTTTCCTTTCCCTCTCTCTTCACATCTGCAGCTCGGCAAGGTAAGGTATCTTCACGAACTGACGATGGGTCTTGTAATTTGTCGCTCCCTCGTGGGGGAAGCAGCTGCTTGTCTTTGGTGGCTTGCGCACGGGAGATGGGAGTGAGGGCGTCTCCGAGATTGAACGTTTCTTTCGTCGCTTAGACAGGGTTCCTGCGAGGTATACTGTCACTTTGGCTGGGTGGAGTTTCAAGCGATACATTCTTTGTTGGGTGGTTGACAGTGTATGTGTTGTCGTAGACATTGAATACCAGTGTTGAATCTGGACCTAGTGCTCCTGTGTTGCGTGTGCTGTTGAAAGTCGCATCAAGCTGAACGTCAGCGCTCCGATTGCACGTGAAATTGAGAAATGAGCACAAAACGCGACCATGCCCATGGCACGGCATTTTGACCTTTCACATCTGGCCTTTTCGCCAACCGGAGCTTCAAGAAAAACATTCAGACCACGGTATATAACAATGAACACAAAGCCACAGTTGATTGAACAGCAGTATCGAAACGATCCGCCCATCACCACCACCGCTGTGCCCACCACCACCGCGCGCACAAACTCCTCACTGTCTACCCTCCTCACCGCCCTCCTCATCGCCCTCCTCCTCACCGCCCTCCTCCTCACCCTCCTCCTCGGCAACATCCCCAGCCTCATCCATCTCCTCCTCCGTCCAGTAATCCTCCCCCTTGAACCCCCACACGAAATCCACCTCCTCCACTTGCTCCCTCACCTCCTCCGCCATCACATATCCGATCTTGAAGACCCACCACAATTTTCCGTCCTCGTCTTGGTTCTCCTCCGCCTCCTGCCGCGGGTCGTTCCCCGCTCCCACGACACCAGCCTGCTCGAGGATGCTGATGACCTTCGCGACGACGTAGTCGACTTCGTCGGCTACGAGGCCGGGGGCGAGGGTCAGGATGTAGGCGTATGGGGGGGCCATTTTGAGGAGAGACTGGGAGGAAGATTAGTGGGTGCTTCGACGTTGGGGAGGAGGTTGGAACGTACGGAGTTGGTGTTGTTGGGGTGGTGGTGCTGGTTGGTGGTGGTGGTGATGTCGAGTGGTCTGGGAGATTTGAGGGAGTTCTGGGAGATGGTTAGCTCGCTGCTGCGATGTGCGCTGGTGAGGGAGACTTACTGGATGTTGCGCAGAGTTTGTGATTGCTGTGAGGGAACGGTCGACGTAGTTGATTGTGGTGGTGTAGTGGAGGAAGTTTTGGACGTGAGAATTTTGGAAGTTTATGTATGAGCCAGCGCCAAGCTTTGGATCTTGACGAGTCAGGATACCGTGCGTCTCGCGATCAAGCTTCCGTGGTTGAGTCAGGTGTGGAAGGTACGCATTGCGTCGATTTGAGAGTACGGAAAGCACCAGGTCTACATGCAAGACTGGTATTCAATGTCTACACGCAACACGGTATTGCTACAAATATCCCAGGCCTGTCCCCTCCCTCAGTCTCGCTCCGCAAAGCACGCATGGCTGACCGAAATTACACAGGCTTGCAACATCAAACGACCTCGCCCTTCGCCAACGGCCTTCGCGCACCGGAACAGCACTCCCGAGTGGAACCCGCATTCCAGCACCCTAATTCCAACTAAACCCAACCCGCAGCACACTCATCCATTTCATCCTCCGCACCCTTGGTGTCTACCTCACCCTGCTGGCCATTAATCCCGTCCAAGTTACCATTCTGCCATCGATCAGGACCCCGAGGAAGTCCGAGAGAAGTCGCCGGACGGCTTTTGGGAGGAAGAATGGGTTGGTGCTGGGCTGGGGTCGGGTGTATGTCTTGAGGACAAGGGAGAGGCAGCGACACCGGAGAGGCAATAAGTTGGGAATGGCTTAAAGGGTTGGTGGAGTTAGGAGAGGGGAGGCGGGCAGATGGAGGAAGATTGACGCCACGATGGAGAGCATGGAGGAGACGATGGAGAGGGGGGGGGCACATGGTGTTTGATATACACAATGGATCACGGGGCGGCGAGAAGCAAGCTCGCTGTGAATGGTTCCCATACTGCTTCGGCTATCTCAGCGGGTCCCGCATCCTCGATCAAGATCTGTCCCTTGCAGGACGAAGCTACAACGCCGTCAACTCGCAGAACCGCACCACCTCACAGCGTTCGAACCGAGATGCCACCTGGCCTGAGCGACGCTTCGCAGCCGAAGGCCTAACCGATGGACTTCGTCTCATTTCCACCAACGACAACTCACACTAGCCAAAGCCATCCGACCTCGACTAAAACGGCACCAATATGCCGACACGAACGCTGCTGGACTTCCTTACCGAGGACAACTTCGCTTCGATCAGAACCGAAACAAACGGACATATTGATGAGGCCACCTCCCCCGGAGTATCCCCAATCGCATTTGCGCATGGAGCGCTTCCTCCGCAGCAGGGCCGAGAGTCAAGCAACCTCATTCATGCTATCAGAGCATTTAGTGTAAGCCAGGTCAAATGCGGCAACTCACCAGGGACACCGTCTATCTTAGAATGAGGCAGAACCCCATCGACTCGATGGAGGCCGCTCACGCCAAAATCTTGGCGGACGGTGGATGTATGTGGAAACGCCTCATTCCTTCCGACTGCAATTCCCAACGCTGTCATTGCAGACGCTCGACACGAGGCAGCCCACGCTCAGAGGATGAGGAACGATCGGTGTAAGTGCATTGACATCGTCGCTCGTTTCCACCTCTAACGCCGTCATCGTAGCTGGTGCCACCGCGAACGGGTGGCAAGTCGACATCATCTCAGGATGAGGCAAAAACTAGCGCTGGATTGCTCAACAAGAAGTGGATCTTTGTCTTGATGCGCGAGCTTGTGCATCGCAGAGCCTTTCACACGGGCCGAGAAGATTCAGTTTCTAGCCTCTAGCAAGGAGGCTACGATCGACTACTATGAAGTCATTCAAAGCGTCACCGACAACGGCGGATGGCGGACTTCGGGAATCGAGCAGATTTGCGCAGTGTGGGACATGATGTACTGCAGTGAGCTTGTTAGTCTGGAATGGTATGGAACAGACCCCTATTCCATACTAACTGGTAAGGATTCCAGACTATACTATTGGAATACCAGCCTTACCAAGATATTCTAGCAACGTTCTTCGAAACCGATCTCGAAAGCGTAAGGGTGTAAGAGGCGTTTCCTGCGCTCGAACGGGAGGAGTTCTAACAGACTCCGTAGTCTGTTTGGAATCTGTCTGGTCTATCTGGTAATGGAATGGAATCGCACCCCTATACTATACCAACTAATAACACGGACACCCTTTACTAGATCAACCAAAACCATCCAACAATTACCATGCCAACAGCATTCCATACCAACAAGCTCACTGATGTACTGCACCGTGCCCATTCCTCCACGAGACAGCGCGATCGCGACAAGGAGGAGGCTACTTCTCCCATCGACAAGAGCGACGATACCGAGGACATGGAGGTTGGAGTGCCAAAGACGCCGGCTCCGAAGAAGTCGGTCCCGTTCACCCTCTTTGACTTCATCCTCCCATTCTCCAACATCCAGCTCCGAGCTTCGAGCACCTCGTTCATGATCATCTGCTCTTGAAGCGATCCTGCTCACCAAACACAGTCAAACATCGCAGACCGCCACAATGGCTGTCGCCAGCCTCCTCTGCAACAAACTCAGCTTCCAATGCTACCCTACCATGATGCCCGCCAAGGAGATGGGTGAGATCATCGAAGCATCCCGCAGCATCGTTAAGGTACTTGCCGGCGCGAATGTGGCGCTCATGCTCCTCAATGCCTTGACATCTCTTCTTGTGCTTGTACTTCTCATCATCATTGGCAGTGGTCCGGTTGATGTTGACGTCAGCGCCTCTGCGTTCGGGTATCTGACCTTGTTGTGCAGCGTAGGCACGGAGAAAGTAATCAAGGCGGAGGAGATGGACGGTTCGTGCGATACGATGAGCATGTCACCGCATTTGTCAATTATCAGTACACGGAGCAGAAACAACACCCCACGTCCAATATTGGAGGCCATGTTTATGTTCACACCTCCGCAGTGACTGGAAACCCGGACGGCTTGTAGTGGACCAACCAACGTAACACTCCTGCAGATGGAGAACCTGTTGGACCAGATCCTGAGATGTGGAATTGCAGGACGAACGAATTTTCGAGACTGCCACAAATCACCGTCGGCTGGAGCAGGGAAGACTCCTGCTTCGAAGCGGTTCGTCGCTGGCTGCATGAAAGCCATGAAGGCGAAGGAAGTTCACAAGCGTCGGCAATGACGTCCGCGTCGGTGCGTCCTGTTATATCATCACGTCTCCCGACGCTTTACAAAGACCATCAAGGCTGAGGGAAGCGACTATAGCAAGGAACAGAAAGCTGAAGCTTCCAAGACTCCTGCTCTGAGGGAGCGTACTGCTCGCTCATCGAGAAGTGTCAGGGCTGATAGCGGCGACGCTAGTGAGGATGAGGCAGCTGGAGCGTTCCAGACGATTTCGTTAAAGAAGCGTGACTTTCGCACCGGTGGGTTACCAAGGCGAAGGAGCGTACCATCCCACAACACCCAACTCGAGGACCTTATGATCGGTCTGTTTTCGCAACATATGGACGACGGCTGGGTCTCCCCGAGCACGTTGGCAAAGGTGTACTCGCGTGACTTCAATACTAAGGGCTGCCTGCCGAAGACTCCCGACGCCCAGATACCAACACGCCTCTCGGTCTACGCGCACGTCGTGGATGCGGGCACAGACTTCGTGCTGGTGAGAAACGACACCGGCAACGATGTGCTTCTACCAGACGGCACTCGCCTCGGCCAGCTGTACGAGTGTGAGATCGAGGGCGGCTACCAACTCAATCCCGAGGACCACGGTTTAGCCGCTCTTCCTACCAAGCCCTTTAAAACAGCCCAATCCTTGGAGAAGAAGCTCCCAAACGGCGTTACTGTTTATGGCCAACTGAGTTCTCAGCCAAGGTGGAGCAGCTCGTGCACCGCCACCAGGAGGTATGGATCGATCGAGGCGGCACTGTCGACGTTCCCGAAGACGAGCAGATGAGAATTTTCCCCCCCGACCAGACCGGGACTTCTTCCAGATCGCTAACAGCGTTGATCTGTACAGCAACACCACTCGACTGCGCCTGGAGTTCAGCAACGACGACCATTTCCGCCTTTTCGGCAGCGACTTTTTGAACGCCCCATACTACTGATGCATTCTTTACCACCTCTTCACCACCGGGACCTGCTTCTCGTCGAATCCACACGATAGCGTCAAGGCACTCAGCAGCATGAGCAAACTCAAGCCTTTGACCGTGGTCATTGCGCCGCCGCTGCTCTCGACTGTATTCAAAATCTGCCAGACGCAGACCGTGGATAAAGCACTCGAGCGGATTTTCACTCACGTCGCTAGACATTATGTCGGCGTGACCGGCTAAGTACATCCCGATTAGGAGCTTGCTTTTGAAGAGAAGTGCATGGGCGCGGAGCAAGAGTTCCTACTGCGGCGCGAGAGGCTAGCCCCCATAGAGGACAACAAGATCAACAACCCTTCGGCCACTCTTACAGAATATCAGAGGGAGGAGCAGGAGGGCTGTCTTAACGAGGAGGCGAATGCAGGGCGCGAGGCCGAGGAGAGCGAGGAATCAGGTATTGAGAAGGCGACGGCGAATTGGAGGACTTCCACGGGTACGAATCCGCGGTGTGCTACTATGATCTGAGTTCTCTGATCATTGAGTGAAGAGAGGCGACTTCCGCAAAACCGGTGTTAGCAATAGACATCACCGACCTCCGCGGCATCATGGCACACATGCATGCGATACTCGCCGTCAGCGGCCTTTACAGACGAGGAATACGCCAACTGGCGCTCCGTCCTCGCTCTCATCCCCGGCCCCGACCGGAAGGACTATTCCTTCACGCCAGCAGCCGTTTTTCAGGCAGCAACTCGGTACCGCAAGAATCGCTCCCACGTCGTTGACTACCACCTTGGCTCCGAGAAGGCTGGCCTTGGAAGTGGACGAGGAGGAGAGGAAGTGGGGAGACGACTGCCTCAAGGATAGTCCGCTCTATGAATCCGATGTAGAGCGCAAGACCTGGGTCCAAGCCACCCTTCTCGATGCTCTGGCAAAAGTGGCACCCTCTCCTCCCGCGCTGCAGAAGCCACCACCAATGCGCCAGAAATCGCGAATCCCTACTCCCGACACCGAGGAGACCTTTGTTAACGAAGCAGTCAACCGCATCCTGCCAGAGAACGAGGTCCCTCAACACAGCGCTGGAAGGCCTTTACCGCGAGGGCCCAACATCAGAGGGATACATGGACCTGGCAGAGCAGGTTACCGAGTACATGAAGGAAGGCGGTTTCCCGTTGGCAACAATGCCATACGTCGCAGACCAGGGAACAGTCTGGCCAAAGATCACTTGGGGGACCTCGACCAACTCTTCTTCCGCAACGAGGACATCCACCCCGACGCTAAGCTCATCGAAGTCGCCACACCACCACGAAAGACTGCGAAGCGCAAGGCCGACAGCACACCTGCCCCGGACACTGCTAGCGCCGCCAAGCGCGCCCGGATGTTCCAGCTTCAGGGAGCGGCCATGGACAAGAGCATCCAGATCATCAACACGATCGCCATGCACTGCCAGAAGAACAACCTCACGGTGTCGGAGCCGCTATCGAGTGACATCGCCAGACAGTACTTGGAGCACGTCGAGCACACGTACAAGCTGCACATGAAACCACATTCCGATCTCAAGCACATGTCGTTTCATGATCGGGGTGTGCAATGTGGAATGGCCGCAACGGAAGGATGCCGGAATGGGAATCGGCTGGGATACCGGATTCGTGTATAGGAGCAGCGCATTCTTCGCTGTGATACAGAACAGAACGGCGACAATGGTAAAGGATAGAAGGCCAGAGCGTCAAAGACTCCTGCTTCGGAGGAGCTCGCCACTGGCACCCTAGAAGCGGTGCTAGTTTGATAAAACTAAAGTCGGCGGCATCACCACAGCACACTCGCATCTTGAGGACGATATGCAGTGATCTTGGACCACAGTGCAGCTCAAACGCGTTGCAGGCCGAATTTCGACGGCGATCGCGACACGGTAGATCGTCAACTCATTCAACAGTCGCTGTCCTCACACACCGAGCACAGTCGTCAGCGATTGATCTACTACGGACATTCATCGAATGTAAACGAAGGGACACTCGCCGAAGCGTTGAGGATTCATGGGGACTCGACTCGGAACTACTACACGTTGCACTTGAGATGGTGAGCAGGGAGACGTGGTGGAAGGGGAAGGACGGAGACGTCGAATCAAGGCGGAAGGCGGCAAGAGGATGGCTGGAGTCCGATCACCCCGTTAGTCTCGGGCCCTCAGATGCAAGGGACTACCCATCCTTACCTAGCTATAAAACATGCCTTTCTGCTTTGATCGCTTCTTCAGCTACCTAAAACCTGTCCGATCAATCAGCGAGACTTCTTCACACATTTTTCCCATATCTGAAACTCACGCCAGCGAAGTCTCCCTCCTCCCAGAACGTTTGCAAATCTCCGCCACCATGCCACGTTCGAACACTCCCGTCACTTCAGAAAAGCTGCCGACCACGATGAATAGGTGGGAGATACAGCTTGTCGACTGAAGAATGGTTGACCACAAATGATAAGCAAGGAAGGCGATGTGAGTGCCATGTCATGCCCGGGTTCAAAGCGAAGAAAGGCGGCCCTGTGCACGTATATACCAAATTCACGAATCGACTAGCCATGACTGAGATACCCGCGTTCTCGTCTGTAACATCGCAATCTTCTCGTGTATGGTCCGCAGAGGGGTAGTTGATGGGGGTGAACGCGTTGCGGCAAGCTGGCCGGAAAGTTCCACGATGATCGGCGGTCGTGACAATCACGCTGGCATCTCCAGAGTAGTGCTGGCATACATGTCGTGCAGTGGGTAAGTGTTCCTCGCTGCATTGTTCTAGCATAAGCAGGGCAAAGCAGCCACCAAAACACGCACTCGTTGCCATTGCAAGCCCATTCCTCCAACCCTTACTGCCGCCTCTCATCCCGCCTCTTGAATTCACCCCCTCATCCCCGGCCGCACCCTTGTGACCAATATAACCCCTCCTGATTCCGCCGCTTCTAACACCTGAGCAAGTGTCTGAACTACCGGCTTGTTGAATTGGTGCAGTGGCACAATTACACATCACATTCAGGTACGTTGTCTCCGTTTGATTTTCAGCACTGCACAACATTCGGTAGAGTTATGGGGACTGGCATCCCTGCAGGAAAAAGAAGAAAACCCCATCTCGGAGGGGTGTTTCACTACATTGACCTCGCTCAACGGAGGGTGTAGAGATTCTGCTTCGTGGATGGATTTTTTGAACAGTTTTTGGTGTCGAGGATGAGGGAAAAAGGATCGGGCTTGCTTTTTACTTCGATCAATATGATATTGGTATACTACTCGTTGTGCTGGCCATGGGCTGGAGCGGAGAACACTTTTGCCATTGTGTGGGCACCGGAGCATATCGAACGTTCGAACGTGCACGTTAGTACACGGAGCCATCAGGCAGCATGAAGCCGAGCCACCGTGCCCGAAACCCGACGAAACGATACTCGCGTTTCGATACAGCTCAGATTGAGGACCAATTGTCTTCCACCTTACATTTATCGAATTGACAGTGCCATGAAACGATAACATCTGCTTCAAACTGCACAGTGGCAAAAAGACAATCACAGCTCGAACTTAGCTCCCGGCTTTCACCACGGCGTTGGGCCCGCGGGCGTCACCGCAGCGGTCAAGCGACGGAGCACGTAGCGAAATCGGGACGAGGGAAATGTCCAGACATGACTTACGAAGGACACCAACAACCTTGACAACATCGAGACGAGTGCCTCCGGTCAGACCTAGACCACTGCCTTCTACACGTCTTCTCAGCAGCTTGCTCGATCCTGCCGCCTTTGCTTCCGCAATCATACCCGCGGCAGTTCGACATTGCTCGTGCTACATCCCAGCCAGGGCCACGGTCGATGATCAACGCCGCGTCCGACGAGGACAGCAAGCATCAGAACAGTCAGTCAGAGACCACTCTCAATGCTCGCCTTTCTGTTGGGCACAACAACCGACGGAGATAAATTCCGGAGAACGTAGCGCAAGACCCCATTCTCGGACCAGACTGGTGCTCAAGAAGAAGTCACGGCTGGCCTCCTCGACCAGGCAGTCTCCAACAAGACCTTTTCGTGTCAGTCATTGACGACGGGACATTGGAAATCGCCGTGAAGGCAGTGATCCGAGATATCTCAACGACACATTAGCGCTCCCCGCTTGAACCAGGATTTGGCGGTCTCGGTCGCCTCAGCTGCCGAGACGCCGAGAGCATCCTGATGCATCGACGCCAGACTTTGCCTCGCCAAATTGATGCTGAGCAGCTGTCTTGCATCCATGCCGATGCCGGGATCGTCGCGAAAGATGACAAGCTGGTAACTCATCATTCTCCACTGGCTGACTGGGCGAATCGTAGAGTCTCGGTCGTGGATTATACCTGCTGACTGTTTTCGAAGCATCAAAAGTCCTGCAGCGGGAGACGCAGCCATCGTCAGACCAGGTCAAGACAGCGACAGCTCTACATTCCTCGGATACGCGGTGACTGCACCGGCTCCTGCAATCAGCTCCATCAAGGATAGAGCCAAACCTCCAAACATCTTGCGGCACGCGATGGAGGAATCTCCATCAACAACGGCGTTTCCCGGTCGTCAACGCTTCAATAACCTCGGCTGCATCGATGTCGGCGTCGTTCCCCTGAACAAAGGGAATGATGAGCAGCCCTGATCCGGTGACACAATTTCGAAAGTCCTTTGTTATCGGAAGCCGTCTTCACATCTCAAGTCCCAGGAACTGCGATGTTACCCATCGCCGCAGTTGAACGACACACTGCTTCGAAACATGGCTTATCCCAGCGCCGGCACAAGACCACAGCATCCACTGTCTCGATCGACCTTCCCCGACGCGGACTTGGCCCCAGCTGTTCCTGGCAAGTACACCTACCGAACGAAAGCCCTGCCGGCTCCGCCGCCTCCCACACCAACTATAGCATACCTGCCGGTCCCAAAGACATCGGTCCAAGATCCAGTGACCGCGGGCGGCCAGGCAAGGTCAGCCCAAAACGAGCCGTTCCCTGCTTTCGATTACTGCTCGGACGGGGGAGCTAGTAGAGAGGATCAGATCGAGCGGATTGACGAGGAAGTGCGGAAGAGCAGCTGGGTGTTGAATGGAGACATGAATCGAGTAGATCGCCAGGTAGTTCCGGCGGCCGAGAAGGAGCCGGTACAGAGTGAAGCTGACACTACAGCTGAGACGAAGCAGAAGAAGACGAGGAGAAAGTGGTTCCAGGTTTGGAGGCCAAAGGCATGATTGCTGCAGCTCGAGCCGTGGTCAGCATATGGTCGGCCAGATATCGATCGGGAGTGGAGCAGCCGGACAGCTTTTGGGCTTCGGGGACCACTGAGAAGTCGCTCTTCCTCTCCGATGGCAATATGTTACAAAGCCCGCTTGTTTCCTTCGACGGTCTCCATAGAAGCCATGCTCGTTTTCCATTTGAATGCTTGTTTTCAATACATGTTTCCCGAACAACTTTCAGCCCAGCAATCAGCCCGGTATACTTTTCTACAGCGCTTCTGGACGACGGATATCAGACCCGCGGCATTGTGGAGCGTGAGCAGTCCTACATGATCCTCTCGTCAGCGTTATACTCACATCAATTCCCTTCAGACACTGTATCTCCATGACATTTCGACGATCGGCGTCGAGCCTTCAGGTCAGCCTCTCATGACAAGCTCAGGCGCGGGTGAAGATCGGGATCTATGGCTGATCCCGTCGCCAGTTGCTTACTCGTGAACTTCTGCTCCGAATTTCTCCTTGATCATCTCTTCCCAAACATCCCACATTCTCAATCATCGCAATCAGCGAAGCGATACTCAGTCATCCTCGTCAACTGCAACATTCAAAACCGCCATACACACCCGAACCACCATCAAATTCGAGACATCAACCAAAAATGTCTTCCTTCACCAACTCCAAGAAGGCCGATGCCAAAGCCACCTCCCCCAAGCTCACCAGCAACGATGCCGCCGATGGCGACAACAAGACCCCCGCCGCCCAGCCCGCTGACGAGCGTCCTTCATACCACACCGAGAACATCGGTGCCGCTCCTTCCCCTCAGCACGCACCAAATCCCGCCGCCGCACGTACCCAGCGCATCACGCGTGGTTCACCTCCTCCGCGCCGTACCGGCTGGACAGCAGTCCGCACCCACCCCTCTGGAGAAGAGAGCTTCGCGAAATACCTCGACGACGGTGCTTTCGTTGCGTCTGGCAGCCGTCCAGCTCCGCCAGCTGCGCCAGAGACTTTCGTGCCTGCAGCGTTCCCAATTCTGCGGGACGAGGAGCTGATGGACAAGGGCGAGAAGCTTGGACTTCATGACGGCAAGGGACATGGAGAGGTGGTGGATGAGGTGGTGTACAAGTGCCGCGGCAAGGTGCAGAAGGATGACGGTGGGAAGAAGGTGGGTGGAGACGGATCCGGAGGTGGCAAGACGGGCGAGAAGGAGAAGGCCGTTGCCGGTAAGAAGAAATTTGGCAGCTTCAATGCTATCCTCTACGGACCACCTGCTGGCGCCGCGGACGATCAGGAGAAATAGAGGGAGTTAGGGTGCGATCGTGTACAATGTTAGGGCATGCAGACTGGCGGCGGCTACGAAGACATCGGTACCGGAAAGACTTTGGTTGGAACGAGTTGGGCAAGGACTACAAGTCGCCTTCGACCTGATCGTTGAGTTTTGAGCACGCTGGATGAAGATTGATTTCTGCGAGGCGTCCTTCTTTTGCGTCTTCTACCGCAGGCGTTCTTTCACGAGCTCATGCTTACACTTGCGCGTTACCGACGAGTGGTATCTCGTCGCTTTCAAAGCAAGTACAAAGCCTTCTGTCATATAGCAATAATTCGACATCAGAACTCGCTTCTCCACCGTCTACCCATCGTCAATATACACAGCTTCAGGTCCCTTCGTCGATGGCGCGTGAATCTACCGTCGCCACGGATACTCAAATTTGTTATTGCTGCAGCTCAACCGCTCCAGCCACATGGTAGTTGCGATGGACCCACTCCCTCCGAATGAGGACGTCAACATCTCGCCGCCGCCGTATGATTGGGTTCGACCTTTTCACGCTAGTTCATGTACTCTTGCATGTGACAGTTCAGCTGAGAAGCTGTGGCTGTGCTCTGTGCTTTATCAGTCGCTGTTGGGACGGACTTCACGGTATGAAGTCTAGTTCAAGGAGATGTACTCGGATTACGAAGCGATTGGTCTTCTGTCTACACTCATCGTATGCTACGCGCGGCCTTATTACTCCGAGAGGCATTGTCATCACTGCAAGTGACGATTTCCAAGCTTGAAGATCGACGTGAGGCTCCGCTCCGGTGAGGATTCGCTCCGGTGCCCGAAAGCTGACTCGTGAACGCTAGCTCCAATGTTCCTCCAAGCACATCCACATCTTGACCACAATCGCTTTCGCAGCAACCACCATCAAAGTACTCTCGTCGGTCTTGAGACCCTCTGCGTACATCGAAAAATCGAAAAATCGTTCATAATCGATACCCCGACCGCCACGATTCCGAAAATGTCGTCTCGCGCCCTCGAAGAGAGAAGAGAGCTCTACAAGCAGGGCCGACGCTGTGGCCAACCCATTCCCACTGTCAACGAAGACAACACCCTCCCTCCAACCAAGCCCTCTACAGGTGAGATGCCCGCTCAGCACACGAACAACAAGAAGAAGAAAGGTCCCGCCTGGCCCAAATCGCTCTCACCAAACGAATACTACATGCTCAAGTTCGAAGAAGAGTTGGCGGCGCAAGATGGACCTCCGACTCCACTGCAAATCCAGCCCTTGATGGTGTATCGCAGCGCAGCGAAGAATACGGAGGGAGTGTGGACGAGGGAAGTGGTGAAGTGTTACGAGGCGAAGCGCAAGGAGGAGCGGGTGCGCAATGGAATGCCGCTTGTGAAGGGGAGTTTGGCGGAGCGGATACTGAGTGGGACTGGAGGATTTACCTCCATTGATGATGTTGACGCAACCGCCTTCAACGATATCTTTCCTGACGGTGACAATGATACCTCGGGCGATGCCGATGCGTCTTCGCAGTGTTGCTTTGATGTCCAGGCTGATGGAACCATCGTTCTGCATTGCAGGGAGGTGACTGCGACTGAGACGCTACCGTTCCAGGTGCCGGAGATGACAGACCGGGAGAAGGCGCTCATGGCGCGCGGCGTTGAGTTGGGGATTCACGATGGGAAGGGTATGGAGGAGAACCTGCCGCCGGGCAAAGCATGGGACTGGAGCAAGATCGACGACGGAGAGGACGGTGATGGGCAGAGTGGGTCAGAGGCGAGCACGATCCAGATGGCGGAGGACAAACACAAGGCGGACGGGGCAGATGACGAGGAGGATGTGGTGGGTATGCTGGACCGTCTGAAGGTCTCGACATCGGTCCATGAGGATCATGCGCTGGATCAGCACAAGGGAAGCTAGGACTTGAAGCATGCGTGGCCCTTCAAGTCAGACGTGTTCTTTCTGGCAGAGTTGCCTACACTGAACGGTGATGCAACATGTACTCTGTGATTGGGATCCGCGACAAGAACGGGGCCGAGCAGGAGTATAGCGATCTTCCTGCACATACTCAGACTACCTCGATCAAACACACTGTGGCATCACCGCAGTATTAAGAACGTCGCCAAACCATGACAAACCCCAACTTTTCATGCAAACTACCATTAGTAGAGCAATCGTCGCTGACGATTACTTTTGTAGCCTTCCTTTGCAACTCCCGATACCCCGTACCCTCACGATTCTTTCATCCTCCGAAGTTGTGCCTCAGCCATTGCGGACACACGGTGTCAGGCTCCACACCTCCCCGTCGCCGCCCTCTCCTCTCCGCGATTGGCTCCCAAGACACCGAAGCTAGCACAGGTACGCATTTTCGGTGACCAAAATCGAGACACCGCCGATTGAAGAAAGCCCTCGAGTGGACTCGGAAGTGCGGAGGCTAAGTCGGGTTCTTCGGGTCGGGGTTAATTTGTAAGAGAAGCCCGAGGAGCGAAGAGCATGTCCGAGGGCCGACGTGCGTCCGTTGGGAGGAGGAATAGGTCGAATGCAGTACTACAGCTCACGGCTGGAAGTGGGATCTGCTTCGGCTCGACGGATGAGCTTAGTGAAAGGATTGTAGCAATGCAACATGACATAGACTTGAAGAAGCAGAGACGCTAGCATACAAAAGAAGTGGCCATCAGGCTCTGCCGAACAACGGACTGCATTGAAGAGACAGTCGCGAGAGTGAGACCGTCTCCCGACAGCCCAAGCAAGAGGCGCTTCAGAAGCCGCCCATGCCCGCACCGATACATCTTGCAGGACACACGGACTTCGACGTTAACACCTTTCGCACCTTTGTCTCCAGGACGAGAACAGAGTCCCGGATCTGTGCACGTTGGGCCGTACCTGTTTCGTTGCCTCCCGGGATTGGAGATGAGCACGACGGCAACACAAGCAAGACATCAAAATTTCATCTTGGAAACTCTCGAAAAGGCCTGGACCTCCCCCGTTAATGCCCGGTGTGCTACGCTGCACCATTACTGCGAGGGTGCTCGCAATGCTATGGATGGAAGTTATCTCGGTTGTCGGCATCTGCAGCAGATTCGCAGTCCCATGTCTCGCCAACCGAGGCTTGGTCAGAGCTGATCTAGCCTTGTCATGTTATGAGACATTGCTACAGGCTGCAAGAAAAGCGCGAGGACATGATGATTCGCCGCCCAATTAGATGTACCCACCGCAAGATTCTCCTGGTTCCTGCGACATGCCCGTAGCCTGCCGCGAATATCCCTCGCCGCTAGAGGACGTCTCTAGACATTGCGGCATACAAGGAGGGCATTAAGCATGTCTCACATTGCGAGATATCTGCTGCAACCAGGGACCCGGGAACTGCCTAGGAAAGAGTCACCGATGGCAGGACTCGGTCGTTGGGCTCCTTATGCAGCATAGGGTTCGATTGCTGAAACTGCGGAAAGGTTTGACAAACGGGCCGATACTGGATGTGGATTGGAACGAGCAGCACTGGGAACATCGCCCTTACGTCAAGTTCGATCAAGTAACCTCCGAGCTATGTAGATCTCCACTGGCATCAAACATTCCACTAACGACCTAGGAACACTTATCTTGTAGGATGTCCAACTTACGTCCATTTCGTTGACTACGATACAATCTATACCACGCATACGCAGAGCTGTTGAAGTGGCATGCAGACGGCCATCAAAGTAGGCTAAACAGTGCTATCAAGATACTGCCCTGACCGTTCATACGTGTTTTTGACTAGGGTCTAGTAGATATCCCGCGCTATTTTGTCGACAGGCATCGGCGTTTGGTTTAAGTTGTGTTAGCTTGGAAGTGTTGCAGGGAGCAGGGCAGGCGCTGGATTACGCTTTAGCCGACGTCCTCTAGTAGCACGTGGGCGGCCATCAAGGTGGCATCGCCTTGCGCACTCGTCTGGCGGGTCTAGTGATCCCTGCCTAAATTCGCTTGTCTGGACGTTGGGCTACGAAGCTAGCACCTAGACTTGAAGAGCCTTGAAACTGTATTCAATGTTCGACGCACCGGTGATTAAGCCGCCTTTGATATCACGAAGCAAAAACAGAAGACGAACTTCCGTTGACCAGACGTAGGGAATCTGAGTTTCGCCGAAAGTTATCGTCTGAACTTACGAAGGAATGCGGATGGCCATTAAGATGGCGTTTCAAAAGTCGTCAAGGTAGCATATGAAAGAGTCGGTGACGTGGTATACGAAGGCTAAAATGCTATCGTAGTAGGAGGCACTGTACTATCTAGGTCTTGTGCGGTAGCGTTATCGAGTTAGCGTGCAGAGTGCCATCAAGGTAGCAAGCTAATGGTATACGACTACCCGGAACCTGGCAGATTAAGTAGTCATCAAGGTAGCATGCTAAGATCCATCAAGGTAGTATATGTGTAGAAGCATCAAAGGCCGAACTTCGAGGCCACTGATGTAGCATAGCAACAGTACGCGAACGGCTATTGAAGCAACGAGCCGTCGTGTATATATAGACGAGTGGTGTCTTCCACTTCGACACTTCTCTTCATCCACCAAACATCCTTCCCCAACACCGATCCGACACTCGAATCAGCGTTTCCTTCAAAATGAAGCTCTTCCTCATCGCCTACGCTCTGGGCTTGGCCCATGCAGCTGCCGTTGCCCGAGCCTCGCCAAACGAGGTGGCGGGAGTGTCTCCAAACAACGGAGTCGGTCTGGAAGCCAGGGACGACGTAAATCACACCCATCTTCAATCTCGCTCTGAACATCAGATGGCTAACATCATATCCAGTGCCCAAACTTGTACACCTGCTACAACAAAGGAGCCTGTCCCAAACACGAGAGGGCATGGAACTGCCTCCGCCGCACAGCCAGATACAGGGATTGCCCTTCCACCATGACCCATTGCGTACGTGGACAAGCTCACTGCTTGGAGAGTCCATTTCACTGACCATTCCCCAGGATGCCGACTGCTGTGCCATCTGCCCGTTCAGAGACCCCAACTTCGCCTATGGAGTTGGCTGCTAGAGGGTTCAAAGGCGATGCATCTCGGATGATCTGCGAAATGGTCCGAGAAACGAAGCAATTGCGGAAGCCATCGAGAATTTTGGTCCTCATGCCAGACCACGAACCTGCAGCAAAGAATGAGACTGCTCAGGGACCCGAGAGCATCTCAACAATACACAAGATAGCCCTGCAGGTATCGAAATAAGACATTTTGTCTCATGAGCTGTCAAGCCTCGTACCAGTGTTTGAGTCGTTTGTGCAGTTGACCCTTGCCTCACATTTGCATCACAGCGCCGAACCGGGACAATCGTGTCCAACAAACACAACACAGCAATATCATTGAAGCACCGGCATCCAGGCCAGCGCTGCCCAAATGTTGCCTGAGGCCTGAACGAATGGAACTCACGGACGGACTTCGCGTCACGAGCTTGATCTTCCAAGAGCAATTCACGCAACTTTCATGCCAAGAGTTTGACTAGCGTTTTCCGACCTCTCAGCTTTCTCTTCCTTTCATCGACCTCCTTCGACTTTCCTACCTTCACATCCCTTGCGCAGGAACATCATGGTCCTCATTCATCATTCCTCAGCACCTCCAGCACCTCCAGCACCTGGTTTCGACCCATTCGACCCACCTCAAAATTCAGACATGCCTTCCGACCGCCACCTCGCGAAGCAACAGCGCAAAGAAGAGCGCCGCCGTGCCGCCGAGCGCGAGATGCGCCGTGAAGCAGAGAAAGACCGAGCAAGTGTAGCTCTTGAACAGTTGCGCAATGCTCGATTCATTCGCAGTGGTGGCATCAGCTTTCGCATGTCGCCTCTCCCAGCATTCCCTGAGCTGGAGCGTGCGATTGAGAACCAAGAGTACCACTACCCTCCTCATGAGCCCATTGCAGATGAGGCGCGCAATGCGCATCCGGCTGTCGGTGCTCCAGGTGCGCAGTCGGCTACAACTTCGCGTGCGCCATCATCGCGCCAAGAGATCGATTCGAGCATCCACTTCACCAATGGTCACCGACAGAGTGGTCGCCAGCCACGCCGTCGTGCGTACCGTCCAGAGTATCTTCCAGGGCGCGCAGTCCACGTTGAAGGCACTGAGCGACCGCAAGAGTATCTGCACCACATTCACCATGGCCTCCTCAAAGGCCCAACGCCAACTCCCAGCCTCCGCTCTGCTCCTTATCACCGGGTTCCACGCTCCACATACGGGGCAGATCGAGAGCAGTACGACAATCTCTATGGTCCTCAACACAAGCGCGCACATCAACATTCTACCTCTTCACACGATCGCTCGAGCAGCCGTGACCCTTTCTCCGAGCGACACAACAGCGACTCTGCTCACCGCCGAGGTGGACTTCAAGGCTACACATTCCAGCCCGACTCCCAAGTGTCCAGCGCTTTCTCACTGAATCGCTCAAACAGCCGCAAATTCTACCTTCAGCGTCACGATCGTGGCTCTCCTCACCATGGCGGCTTCGTCGACGGGAATCAGAATTTCGCCTTCGTCCGTTCAGATAGCCGCGAGTCACACCGTCGGCGCCAGGATCTCGGCTCATTCGACCACAGTGGCTCTCGAGGTAGTGCTTACGACGATCGTCGTTCAAACGCATACCGTCGTCCATCGTCGGACGATCTCAACACCACGCTCGATCGTCTGAATCTTGGTCTCCCTTCCACACGCCAGCCGTCCATGTCCTGGAACTCCAATCATGCATTCCCAAATGCTACACTGACTCAGAGTGATCACACCCGCCAAGTGACCGGACCCCATGACGGCCGCGCTCACTATGCTCATGTATCTCTTGAGCCATTCGACCGCTTTGTCAACCACTCGTCCACCCAGCAGAACGCGAACCATGCCGGCCACCTGCGTTACAGTGCTGATGCTCATCATCCACAGACAGCAGTCAGCGATCACGGCTCTTACGACCAGCCGTACCTCTACCACTCCAATCCTCCACGCCGTGGACTGACGAATGTGCCAGAGACCACGCACGAGAGGAATCGCCAGGGCTCTGTTCAAGGCAGTGACGAGTACGATGGTCTGCGCTCCACTGGATCTGCGCCGGATCAGTGCAACCCCCGCGACTCTCCCATCGCCCTTTCTCAATTCGACCTCCAATCCATCATGCGCCCCTCTCGCGAACTAGACATCCACAATCTCATTACTACTCCGCGTGGCAACTTTGATAGGGACTCGGATCTTGGATCAGGGAGTACGGTGACTCTGGACGGAGACGAGGGCAGCTTGACGATGCTAGATGATCACGAGAATGTCTTCGCCGAGGAGAATGTGCGTAGGAGGGATGACTATACTGGACGTGGGCGGGGGAACTCATGGTCTGAGGCGAAGGGTAGATTTGGGCTTTGAGGGAGGGGGTTTGAGGAGGGGGTGGTGCGAGACGGGAAGGCGGTTGGGAGGTCTTTGACGGGATGAAGAGGGGTAGGAGAAAGGTGCTGGGTTATTCGCTTGTTGGACCATGCGATTGAAGGGGGCGATAACACCGCATGGCACAAGCGATCAAAATTTGGGAGTTGGGGGGTTCATGGATATTGTTTTGCTTCAGTACTTTTGCTTTACTACACACGCCGAGCATGTATGTTACTTTTGCGATCAAATAAGGACAATTCTCAAGGTAATGAATCTTTGCGGGGCCATATACGGAGCCATGCTGCGTGGTGGTAGTGTGAGGGGTCGTAGTGCTTGATGTGGAGTGGTACACTTGTGCAGGTGTGCTGGTGCGTTGACAGGTGTGCTGGTGCGTGACAGGTGCGCTGGGATGCAAAGTTCTCCGTGCTCTCCACATCCACCAGATCCTCCACATTCCCCTCGATCTGTTCAGTCTGAAGCGTAGACACCTCGCATGGAGGCACTCCTCCTTCACCTCCCACCTCACGACATCGTCCTACACTCTTGCCACGACCGCGTTTCTTCGGGGCTGGCGTGGTTGGAGCGTCGTTTTCGTCCTTGTTGGCAGGGTCCTCCTTCTTGATATTCAGCTTCTTGCCGAATGACTTGGGGGTCACTGGGGTGGTGTCGCCTTACCGCCGGGTTTGCTGCCGGCTTTCTCGATCTTCTTGAGCGTGTTGCGCCAGGAGACCTTCGTCCTCTCGAGGCCGCTGGACTCGAAGTCCGCCGTGGTCTGCTTGAGGCCTCAAATCTGTGGTGTTCCATCCACCGCGACACGGAGCGCAGTGTCGTTATTGTACTCATCGACGCGCCTCTGGATGGGATCGAAGTACTCGCGAACGTGTCTGTCCGCTTCCAGGGGCATTGCCATGCGATATTCCAGTTCCTCGCTGTAGAAGAGCGGATCTCGAATCTTGCGGGGCAGGACGAGGAACTTGTAGGTATGACTGCAGATGATGGCGAATTGCTGGACCTTTCGTTGGAGGCAACCGCGGCACTGGTGTGAGGAGCAGGAATCTTTCACCGCGGCACTGGTGTAATGAGAAGGAACACAAAGGATTCCACGCCGTCCTCCAAATCCTCCTTGCAGTCGACATACCCAAGTGAGAAGTCCTTGCGAGTAAGTGGTAGGCGCTTGCCGATGGGAGACGAAGGGTCGCCGATTTTATGGTCTGGGCTTGTGACAAACTGCAATTCAGGTCAAGCCTCTGGGTCATCGCTCAGAGACTCCGAACGCTCGATCCTGGTGCCTATTCTCATTGTCGTCCCGTCCATTTCGCTTCGCTTCCTCATTCTTGCACTCGGAAATACCGCTGTGTCCCTCATCGCTCAGGTTCTTCGTGCTTCGGCATGATTCTCCTCCGCCGTCTCTGCCTTGTCCATCTCATTCCCGGGACGACATCTCCGTGCCCAGCCTAACGACTCTGTACGCTGGACCCAATGTTCAGGTTCCACCTGCGAGGGAACTGCATCAAAGCCCGAGGCGTACGCCCGTTCTTACGATGTGGAACTTCCTTGTGTGGGTGCTCATATTCGCGAACGGAGCGTTGAAGGTGGTAGCCTGCAGCGTTTGAGGGTCGAGGCACTTTTGCGTTGTTGATGTGATTGTTGTTGACAATGGGGGCAGCGGCGGGCTGGTTACGAGCATTTGGCGCAAGGCCGTTGTCGTCTCCGATCATGTTCACAGCGTGGGTTCCTAGCTGATGAAGTTGAGGTTGACGCCTCATACGCCACAAGAAGCTTTCACATGATAGCTCTCTGCCGAGGAACATCGCTTGGCTCCTGCGATCTCCGTTCAATGCGATATTCCTCCACAGACGACGGGAAGGCCTGCGCCACATTGGTGATTGGAGGAACAGGACAATGCCGATGAGCTGCTGAGAGGATCAGGATTGTTTTGTGTCATGGCTTCGAAATCCGGCAACGCAGTCCAATGAATACTCTGCACGGTTCCTTCGCTGTTTCCATGGATCACAAATCTGCTCCTGCATTAATGACTGGACAGACCCGCAGAAATTAACACCCAAGTGCTGCAAAAGATGTACGGCGATCATTCCTTTCGATTACGAATCAGCCAAAGCGGCGATACTCAGACTCCGACGATCGGGAAATCTGTTCAGAGATAGGAAAGCATCTTCAAAGCCGTGGCATGGCCGGTGCAGTCCAGGGTGCAGCCAGAGAGGGAAGGATTCCACCGCCTCAGCCGCATACCCGAGGTCGGGCATGTTACGAGCTGGATATACCATTTCCTGAGGCCTTCGGTGGAACCACCCGCCACAAGAAGGGCCTGGAAGATCGAGCCTGAAGAGCTCTCGCTTGTGGAGGCATGAAATAGGGATGATTTGAAGCACAAGACGACAAGTATAAGAGAGAAGCAGGCAAGAGATGGAAGGAATCCCCGGATGATCGATATTTCGAATTTCCGACATCTTTGCCGCTCTCGCAGTCCATGAAGCGGCTGTCGAAGAGACGAGTCAGAAGCGTTTGATGGCCGGATCACTCTCGGGAGGATCCTCAAGGACTTCCAGAAACAGTCTACCGGCCATGATTCTGAAAGGACATCGCAGCCGAAACTTGATGCATGAAGAAAGAGGCTCGAAAGAAACCAGGATAATATCTGCGGTCCACCCACGAGGATTGAGAGCTGCTTGTACTCAGATCACAACGGGAGGAGAGCCTGTACAATCGAAGCTACCCGATCGCAAGCTCAGGATGAAAGAAGCAAACCCTGACCACATCCCGACAAGGCATCAACTTCAAACCACAATCTCATCCAGCTTCATCAGCACCTTCTCGATGTATCGCACTCCGACCAAAACACCATCTTCATCAACAAACTCAGCCTCGTCTCCGAAGTCTGCATTGTCCTCATCCAAGCAAGTCAGGCACTTGAGCACGACATCGCTGTACACCTCTCCCACCAAGCCTGGAAGCTTCTCTTCCGCCAGGTGGACCAGTCGAGCCTTCACAGCCATCGGCTGATCTTTGTCTGGTTCGGAGGATGATACACCGAGCGACGAATTCGACATCGGAATCTCGCTTTCTCCATGGTACACCACCAGCGACTGCCAAAGTCCGATCTCGAGCAGACATACTCCGAGGCTGTACATGTCGTGCTGCATGACGAAGGTCTCCTCCGGCCTCAGACCTTGTCGAGTCGGGTGCCGATACAGATTGCGGTGCCACTCATTATCTCCTCGGATCATGGTCTGGCCATCAGCCAAGCGGGGCTGTTCGAAGCCGACAAGGAAGAATCTTCGAGCGGTACCATCAGGCTGGGAAAAGCCGACAATGGTCTCTGGTCGCACGTTTTTGTGGACGAAGCCGAGGGCGTGGACGTAACTCACAGCTCTGGCAAACTGTCTGGCCAGAGCAATGCGCTGAGTAAGATTGTGACAGGAGGGTGCTTGCAATGATGTGCGAAGACTTTTTGGAGGCATGATGGACTGCTGAGGGGCGTAGAACAGCAATTCGAATGACGACAGGCCAGCCGGAATCTGTTCCGGAGAGGGTGTGAAGCCGCGGCAGCGGAGCAGACCCGACCTGTCTGGATCACCGCATGACAGCTTTTGAGCCAGGGTTCGGATGTTCTTCCTGACGAGCTGCTGGTGCTGCTTTGAATAACACGGCACGTTGTCGGCGATGAGCCACTTCCCTGTCTCCGGCTGCTGGAAGAACCTTGCGGTTGAACGAGGAATCTTCTGCATTTGAACTCCTGTCAGGTCGGATGGCGGCAGTGAGACATGCGGTCTGTCATTGCCTTCCATCGGCTTATTCGTTGCCAATTTCCGGAACAGCGTCAAGCTTCTGGTCTCCTCCGTACCCAGCTCACTCTTGCGAAGTTCATGGTCGATAGTTGGAGACCCCAATCTGAGTAAGAGTAGCCAGGATGGATCGAATCGAGCCTGCCAGTCGGAGAGATCTTCAATGATTTTGTCCAGGCCGCTTTTCCCAACGGCAAACTTGAGCTTCCGTCCAGTGCCTCCATTCTCATCGACCTTCAACGCCTCAAGGCGGGTCAAAGCGAAACGAAGTCTGCCGACAAGAATACTCAAAGTCTCTTCCTGGATCTCTCGTAGGTCCGGGTCGAGTTCTTGGGCTATATTCCTGACGAAGACCAGCTGTAAGCTGGTCTTCTTCCAGGTGCTTCTGACCTGGAGAGCTCGTTCGGCGAACTGTACATCGGCGTCTCGATAGGTGCGGCATAGAGCCACGACTTGTGGTCCATATCTGCTCAAATCGGCATATCAGTGTCCGAACACTGCTCTGTCCCACTGGCCAGACTCACTTCAGACAAATGTCGATCGTGGCTACTATAGCCAGACTTGTACTAGCGACCTCCATATTGGTTGTGTGCTGCTTGAATGCACCTGGCCTGTCGCAAAAACACTGTACGAGCGCCAGAATGAGGCCGTCAGCTTACTGTGGGGACAGTGGGGTCGAAGGATTCCTCGACGTGCATATAATCTATTTGCACTTCCTCGGATAACATTAGCCTGGTGCGGCTGAAGCGGGGAATTTACGGCGGACTCTTCCAGGACCAAGATCCCTCATCCTTCCTATCTCGTCTTCAACATTACTCGCAGCAAGAACGGTTCCAACGAGGCGTTTTGTGGGCCAGCTCAGTCGATGGCGGCGGCCGTCCGATCCCATACCGTCACCGATCGATCCACCGCGGACCCAATCGTCCTACGCACTCAGCTTGACGTCCGTTTCACTGCTGGCCGGAACATTACACACCATGTCCGATATCGCACGACAAGATCTGGGCAAAAGGCGGAATCGGTGGAAGACTCCTGGAGGCGAATGAAAGAGCTTGGCCAGGGAACTTTTGGGAAGGTCTATATGGAGAGGTGCATAAAGGGTGAGCGGGAGCAACAAGTCCACGCCGTGAAGAGAATCCGGAAGACAGAAGACTACGATTGGACTTGGGAGCTACGAGCCGTGGCTTTGTTCTCCGCAGAGAGGGTGAATGACTGCTCCGACGTCGCTTTTCGCTGGCCCATGGCGCTGATAGGAACCATCGATTTCAGTTTCGCAACTTCTTTGTGAAGTCCACTGGCTGGTACGAGTCCAACAGTCACTTATACATCACTATGGAGTTCCTGGAGCATGGAGATCTCCGAAAGTTCCTTTCTTCACCCTTGCCGGAGGTTGAAGCGCAAAATATCATGTTTCAGGTCCTGCAGGGCTTGAAAGAGATGCACGAGCAGGGCTTCGCTCACAGAGACTTGAAACCGGGAGTAAGTCGACTCCAGACGGGTCTCCTCAGGAAACTGACAAGCATTAGAACATCATGGTCGCAGCGCCAGGCCCGGATTGGTGGATCAAAATCGCAGACTTCGGTATCTGTAAGAGGGCAACAGCAGGTCTCACAGAGCTACGATCCGTCCTCGGTACCTTGACATACATGGCCCCAGAAATACACGGCTTGATTGGTGAAGAACACGATGCACGCCAATACACAGATGCCGTGGATCTCTGGGCAGCTGGTGTCATCGCACATGTCATACTAGCCAACAAGACGCCGTTCCCAGATATGGGTAGTCTCACACGATATGCGACCGGACTTCCGATATTTCCCGTCGAAAGCCTCCTGGCACAGGCGGTTAGTGATGCAAGCTGCGACTTTGTTCATCAGTGCGTAATGCAGAATCCGAGCGACCGACCCAACGCAAGCAAGGCCTTGCGTCACCCATGGTTCGCAAGGCTGAACCAAATTGCGAGCGGCTCGGCCCATGACTTCATATACGACACAGGCAATGATTCCGATGGCGTCTCGATCCTGACTGTTTCTGACGCAGATAACACCTCTTCCACCGGTGTGGCGGATCCTCTCACCGCAAAGACCACAAGTACGGAGTACTCTGCTACCTGGAGAACCCACGACGTTGACTGTGGAGAGTCCTTGTTCCGGTCACTCAAAGGTGATGCTGCATCAAATCCCGCATCGACAGTGGACGTATCCGCCGACGCTGATCCTGGTTCCTCGGTATACAAAACGGCATCACTACTTGGAACCTCAACGTACGGCAAATGTGATCCTTGGATGGTCACGACTGGAGACAACTCTTCCCAAGACGAGGTTATCGACTCCGTTAACTTTTCGGAGAGAGCATACGTCGCGGCAGAGCAAGGCGATGCGCACCTTCCTGGCCCAGAAGTGCCGGCCGGGCCTCCCGGACGCATCGGGAATCTGGCTGATAAAGACAACCTCGGGCCGGTTGTAAAGCCCGTCGATGTTGTACATAGTCCTCGGATCAGAAGCCCTGGCAACCTTCCTTCGGCCGGAGGAACTGCTGCTTTCCATGCACCTCACGAAGAAGTGCGGAGAATGACCGAGATGTATTCCGGAGGCCCAAATGCACCCGAGATTCAGGATGAGCAGTCAAGATTCAGTCCGCCAACGCAGCCTAGTCGTGCGCCGACGCCATTCCTGTCGGGCGGTTCGGATAGAAATGGCTCCTACGCTACGTCAAACGAATTCGCACCGGACCACGATACTGTGGGCCCAGTGCCGCCTGCAATGTCTTTAGCAGATGCCTCGCCTGTCGAGTCCCGCAATGCAACAGCTGTGCGACGGAGGTCTGTTCAACCTACAGCCGACGCGAGGAACTTGTTGGGCTCAGAGACGACGAGCTTAGACGTGCAGCAAGAGATTTTGGATTCGATTTATGCGGAGGGACTGCTGGATGGGGTTGACCCCGACAATCTCACGAGCGTACAGGAGGAAGAGCTAACGGAGAGAATTGCGGAGGCTTATCGACGGAGGCAGAGGGACAAAAGTCACCGACATCCCCACCATGTATAGACCATGCAGCGCATTAGTCCAGGTCAGCCACATTTTTCGGGGGCGAGCTCGAACGAATGCTGTCCGATTTTGACGCACTACAAGTCGCCTCGAAACCTGTTTTCACTAGAGCTCAGATGCCTGATTCCCAAGCTACCTCCTTGGAGAGAAAGCTGGAGCTGAACAGTCAAGCGTCCGAGATGGAGGTATTTGCGAATCGAATATCCGAGCTCCAGCTCAGAAACAACATGAACAGGCAGCCAGCACAGCATCGACGCAGCGCGGAGTTCGGCGATGTTCGGCCCAGGCTTTATGACGAAGTCAGGCCAAGTCTCGGCCATCCCGTTGCGACAGGACCACTTTCAATCAAGGGTGATAAAAGATTGACGTCAACTACTACCCCGGCGGACGATGATACTGCCGCGACGCGTTCGAGCCAGCCGTCTCCTTTGTCAGGCCAGTCTACCTTGGGAAATAGCTACGCTTCTGTCCATTCCGCAAGCTCGCTTGAAACCATACCCTGGCCTCTAACAGATGTTTCTTCATCATCTACAATGTCAAGGTCGGCCGACCTTTTGCCGATTTCAGGCAAGGTTTGTTCGATATGCTTCTCGGAAAACTCAATCTACTTTGCTGCTCTAACTTGGGATGGGTCCATTCAGACCTGGAGAGTTCTGGGTGAGGCATTTGACCACTCTCCCGATGACACAGTCCGTCGAGAAGTGTCCACCTATCATACCGTCGTCAAGGTCCACAAGGTGGCCTCTGCGTCTGCGATCAGATTCAGACCAACGGAGACCTCTATATCTTAGCCAGTACTCTTCCACCAGGGCCGAGGGTAGAGCGTACGAGAGACGAGTTGGTAGACGGAGTACCGTATGTCTCGTCAGTTCTTCGGAGCGGGACATGGAGAGAGTCCAAACCGACTAGGATCGGTACCCTCTCCGCGAAAAGATTCTCGCCAGATCTCCGATTTGTCGCCTGTATTGGAATCGACGACTCGTGGCCACCACCAACACTCAAGATTGTAGACGTGGAGAGCGGACAGACGATTTCAGGCCGTTGTTCGGTGGAGAATCGAAGGACTTGCGAAATTCAGTTTTCCGACAACAGCGACTTCATTGCTGTAGCGTGGACAGATGTTAGCGCCGGGGGTACAGGAGTTGATCCTGGAGAGATTGTCGTTTGGAAGACCTACGATTGGAAAGTGGAAGGCGTGCTGCATCCAAACGTCGCCACGGGATTTCTCGCGGTGTCCCTCGACGGCAGACTCGTTGCAATAAATGATCGACAGCGCCCGGCAACCGTTCGGAGGCTCGCGACAAATACTATGGAGACGAAATATGACTTGGGCATTGATGCACACGACCTGAGATTCTCGCCGGATAACCAGCTCCTCGTGGCATTTACCAGCGGCAAGGGGATGTTCTATCCCGCAGCAATATCGTTTTGGAACATCAAATCAGGCCAGCTTGTTGCAGAAATTGGCGGATCCGACAGCCTTGACTGGAGATCGGCTTTCGGTCTCTCACGAGACGGACGACTACTAGCGTATGGCAAGCATCATGGCGTCAGAATCGAAGACCTGATGCACAGCAATCCGGCGAAGCGTCGTAAGACAGTGAAGGCATGGACATCGTTGAGGAACGTCTTCAGCTAAGGGCAGATCTTGATTGACCAACAAAAAAACGGCAAGGCTCAGCTGTATGTCACATCCTCGAAGCTAGCCTTCTTCTTCTACCTCAATCCTTGTCGCTCGGAATCGGTAGTGAAATCTCTGGACGCTCTAATTCGCAGTGACTTTGTCGTTCCGCCCTGTGTTGCTATGGCGGTATCTTCGACTGCACTTATCACATCGCCCGCATAAGGAGCCGTGGTCAGCGTTGTCCATCATGAACATCGGCTCGGGCCAGATCTGTGCAATCTCCTAATCAAGCCTAGCGCAGTGCGGCTGAAGCGGGGAAGTTTCTAGGCCGCCAGCATTCTTGACCTCGAGACCAACCTTGGACGAACGTCACCCTCTCATACCACGCCAATAACACCATCACGCACGCCACGATTCCTCTGTTCTATCAGCAGGTAATGTGTGCCCGTTGAGAATGCCAGTGAGCCCGCTGCGGTGGCCACGAACGTCGAACAGGGCGAACTCTCCCGCGCCCAACGCATCAGCTCGCTATACATGGAGTATTCTGCTGCGCGCACAGAGCTCTCCACGGCCGATCCTATAGTTCTTCGCAGTCAGCTTGAGGTCTTTCGCAACTCGACGGGCAGGAACAAGATCACACATCATGTCCGCTATGTCAAGGGACGAAACGGCAAACTGGTGACCAAGACAGAGTCTTGGGAGAAGGTCAAAGAGCTCGGAGAGGGCGGTCATGGACAAGTGCATTTGGAGAAGTGCGTACGAGACGATAGAACAGAAGTGCAGCAGGCTATAAAAACGATCAAAAGAAGACCGGAGTACGACTGGACGCAGGAGCTGCGTGCAATCGCACTCTTCTCGATGCCGAAGTTCAATGATTTCTTCGTGGAATCATTTGGCTGGTATGAACTTCCTTCGGACGACCATGTCTATGTTTCCATGGAGTTCTTCCCGCATGGCGATCTCGGACAGCATCTGGACAGATCACTTTCCGAGCACGAAGGTCGAATGATTGTCTCTCAGATGCTGCGAGCCTTAGAGTTCATGCATGAACGAGGTTTCACGCATCGTGATCTGAAGCCAGCGGTAACGGTACCCAGTTCGGATGTCTATATGGACATTGCTGACATCCGAGCAGAACGTTATGGTAGCCAATTTGGGTCCAGAGTGGTGGGTTAAGCTTGCGGACTTTAGTATCAGCAAACGAACAATGACGGGAGGAACGGAACTCAGAAGTATGGCCGGCACAATGCACTTCATGGCGCCAGAGATTCTCCGCCTTCTGGACGACGAGCAAGAGACGCCATATGCATATACCAATTCGGTAGACATCTGGTCAATAGGCGTGATCGCCTACCTTGTGTTGACTAAGGACATACCCTTTGCCGCCGTCGGCGACTTGGCCCGATATGTCAGGCACGAGGTCGCATTCCCGGTCAATCGGTTGCAAGATGCCTCTATCAGTGGAGCCGGATGTGCATTTATCAAGCGATGCTTGTCGGCCATACCGAGTGAGCGTCCTAAAGCAAGCGAAGCGTCCAAGGACTTCTGGATTGAGCCTTTGAATCTCTCTCCAGATGGAGCCGATGTCGAACGTAGGGCGGTAGATAGTCCGCCAGCCGACCTGTCTGTATACAACGAGGAAGAATCATCGCTGTCTGGAACGTCGAGGAATCATTTGACAGCGCCCTCCGCCTTCTCCGCCGCCTGGGATACAGAGCGATCGACCGGATCACCCGAGCCAGAGAGATGGGCGCACGGCTCCGCCGCCAACGAAGCGTTCGTTTTCATGGATTGCAACCGCGAGGAGACCATTTCTGGAGCAGTCGTCGCAACAGATCCCATCCTGCCGCATCAAACATCCAACACTCTAGCGAAGCCTCGCAGGACTTCCGCCCAAGGAATTGTGACGCTAACGGGCCACAAGGCGCCAATAACAAGTGTATCGCACGCGTCTGATGGGAAGGTCGTCACTACAGCATCGCTTGACGGTACGATCAAAGTCTGGACTGCCAAGACAGGTCGTCTTCAATCTACCACGAAGAACGGAGATCGTGTACGCTTTTGCGACGTCAGTCATGCTCCGAACGGCGAGCTGCAACGCCTGACTATACAAGAAGTCGACAACGGAGGTCTTACCATGTCGCTTTGGGAAGGCTACCCAGGCATGACACTTTTGGACAATCCGGGCATGGCATCTTGGGTGACGGCAACAACGGCCGGGTTAGCCGTACTTGCACCGAACGGTTCCTTCATCGTGGCATCATCGAGCAAGCAAAGGCGGGTGGCAGCCAATCTCCACATTATTGATACCATCACAAGAAACGAATTGCAGCGACTTCAAGTCTTCCAGCCAGGATCTACGCCGATCTTCGCACTCTCCCAAGGCGGAACTCGTCTGGTTGCGCAGGTCAATGGACACGACTCTGCCAATCCCATTGTACGACTATGGAACACAGGCGACTGGGCGATCCGAGCGGAGTTCCGCCCAATCGGCAATGTTTCGGCCCTTGCGACTTCTCCGGATGGATCGCTCGTAGCGCTGGGTCTCAGAACCGGACATGAGACTCATCTTCAGGTTTGGACGGTCGCCTCCGACGGTTCTTCACAGACCATGAACCTGGCGACCATGCAACCACAAAGAACATGGACAGTTCCCGCTGATGTGCTTCATCTTGCCCTTTCTCCGGACGGCCGGCATGTGGCAGCCGCTGTCGAAGATCAAACAATCATTCTCTGGAGCATTCGAAGCGGAAAAGTTGCTGCGAGGATGGACGCGCATGTTCTGCGTTCGAGCATCGGCACACTCAGCTTCTCATGGGATGGTAAATGGCTGAGATGTGTTACTGCAGCGAACGACTATGCCATGTGGGATCTGAAACATTTCGAGGTCGACGAGGAAAAGGGCACGGTGGCAGGGACGAAGGCCAGGAAGAATGGGTCCGCGAAGGGTAAGAGCTCGGGATGGGTTGGCAGACTGTCGATGCTTTTCAAAAGCGACAGTCTACCCATGTACGCATGAGTTGAACGACAAGGCTGTGTCTTTCGACAGAGAGAAGTGCTCTGCATTGATTTTCAAGCATGACAGGCCAAGCTCGTTAGGCGAGATCCATCCCGGCCATGGGCTTTCTAAATATACACACCTCGCGTGCAGCCCGCATGAATGTCATGCACTATGCATCCACGTTGTGGGTCATGGCCCAGAACATTGCGGCTGAAGCGGGGAAGCATTTCCGAAGCATCCGTCGCATCCCAGTTTTCTTCTAAAATATCAGCATACCAGACCTCGTCGCACACGAGATGGCAGTCCCCAGGCCTCCAGCGACGACCATTGATCCGACTCGAGCCGATCCCATCGTACTGCGAACCCAGCTCGACGTCCACTTCGATGCGCCTAGCGATAATACCTCTGGAAGCATCACTCATCATGACGAATACATCGCAGCGCCGGGCAAAAAGGCGGAGCGAAAGAGAAACACTTGGCGAAGAGTGAAAGAGCTGGGACAAGGAAGCTTCGGCAGGGTCTACCTTGAACGATGCGTAGCAGGAGCAAAGAGGGAGCAGCTTCTGGCGGTGAAGGAGGTCTTGAAGAAGTCGGACAATTGGACAGCGGAACTTCGAGCAATTGGGCTGTTTTCTGTGCCCAAGGTATGCTATTTCAGATGAAGCTACCGCGGCTAAGGCTGATTCGTGCCGGGTGGTGACAGTTCAGCGACTTCTTCGTCCAGTCCACCGGTTGGTACGAGTCGCAGGAGCACATTTACATCACCATGGAGTTCATGCAGCATGGCGACCTGCAGCGATGTACCTCTGGTGCTGTTCCACTTCCAGAGTCAGAGGTTCAGGCGATTGTTTCTCAGGTCCTCCAAGCACTACGATTCATGCACGACAGAGGGTTCACGTATCGTGACCTCAAGCCGGCGGTAACGTTCAAACGCAAATATCGACGCATTGAGATTTGAGATGCTGATAGGTGAATAGAACATCATGGTCGCAAGCCTCGGGCCAGCCTGGTGGGTCAAAGTCGCAGATTTCGGCATTAGCAAGCGTGCCGCCGGCGGGGGGACTGAGCTGCGGACCGCCATTGGAACCATAACATTCATGGCTCCAGAGCTGCACGGGCTTATAGAAGACAGTTCGAACAAAGAGACCGGGTACACCAATGCCGTAGACATCTGGTCGACCGGAGTGATTGCATGGCTGTTGATTACCGGGAAGCCTCCGTTTCCGGACGTTGGAAGTCTGGCACGATATGCCAAAGATGGAAAGCTGCACTTGCTCGGGATATTGGATGGTCTGTCTGTAAGTCAGGCAGGTAAGGCCTTCTTAAAGCGATGTATTGCGGCGACACCAGCGGATCGACCGCATGCAAGCGATGCTCTAGATCACTCTTGGCTCCAACATCTGGACGCAGCTTCATTCCGATCCACGGATGCTGGTGCCAGTGGTGCCGAGACAGCGGCGGCGCCATTCTCAACGGACGAAGCAGATGTCAATAATGGAGGTGAAGACCCAGCCGAAACCATCTACTCGGCATATTGGGAGAGTGTTGAACTTGAAACCTCTGCGTCAGGAACTACTCCCGCTGCCAGTGTCGCCTCCCATGGTCATGAGTATCATCAGCCACCGTCGCCACCAAGAGAATCCTCGTGTATCTCCGTCCCAGACAGGACAGCCTGGAACGAGCAAGCTTCGGGCGGCCACGCCGGAGTGAACTCACAGACTTCATCTGAGAGTTCTTCTACAGTTGCAGCCCATCACACCGACAACAACGAACCATCGACGCAAGGCGAGCCGCCAGGAGACACTCTCGTGGCTAAACAAGAATTCAAAGTCATGCGGATAAAGTTCTCCCACGATGCTGAAATGCTCGCTGCGTCTGCCGCCAGTGGCTCGATCATCATCAAGGACTCTCAGTCAGACGGTCCCTGCCGCATCGTCCACACCGGTCCGTCCGAAGATTTTGCTTTTCGACTGAACGGAAAACTCGTCATCCTGGTAGCTCATTCCAACCCTCAAACACACATTGTTAAAGAGATGGATCCAACGACCTGGAAAGGAACAACTTGGATGCTAGATCCCAAGGCGCCACCGCCACGCCTGGAGACAGCGAGCTTCTCACCACGCGGCAATTTCTTTTGCTTCAAAAGCGAGACGAATGGATCGTTGCATATCAGAAACACAGACAGCGGCGAGTTGATCAAAAATCTGGGAGGCCAAGTGCGGACACCTATCACCTCCGCCCAATTCACCCCGAATGGAGGGATACTCGCCATAGCCCAGAAGACAACCGTGGCGGTCACGATAGTTCTATGGGAGACGAGCGAGTGGACGATGGAGAACTTGTTCCCCATCGCTCAGAAAGACCGCGGAGACGTTGCAATCTCCGCAAATGGCAAGCTTATGGCTTCATGCCGTGAGAATCGCTGGATTGACATCTGGGAACGCTGGAACAAGCGGCGCAAACGAGCCATTGACATTCACGATGTCCATCTCGCTCTTTACCACGAGGGAGTGAAGTTCTCTCCAAGCGGCAAAATGCTCGCGGTGCTGGCGAGCGGCCATGCTCAAAGCGGGAGCTGTGGTCGTCTATGTATCCCAATGTGGAGCGTTGAGACTGGCCAACTGGTACGAATGCTCGGAGATGCGCTTAATTTGCACGAAAACTCCAGCTTCCAGTTCTCTTTTGACAGTGCGTGGCTTGCACTTGGCACATCGAAGGGGCCTGTTGTGCTGATACTGGACGAGTACGACAAGTCCAAGGTCTTGGAGACGGCCATACGGAGAAGTCTCAAGCGAGATCAGCGAAACTATGAGAGATCGGGTCAAAGTCGGGAGGGCCCGTCATCGAGGACGTGGGTTTGGAAAGGTATAACATTCGGAATCACCAATGGCGAGTAGACGTGAGCGTACCTTATACATCAAAGCTGAGAAAGACTGATGTTGGCGGGGCTTGATCGGATATCTTCATCACTTGATAGGTCTACAAATTGACCTGGTGTGCCCTCGTCAATCCATGGTATGGTTCCGATGCAAGCTCGGGTGAGAGATCATGGTTGGATGGCGAGACTTCTCTTTGGATGTCGCGAGTCGAATTGGCCGTCGAGCATCCCTCAAGAGATCGCAATGCAGCATCTGCAACGGTATAGAAGACTGCTGAGCTCGGAGTAGCGCAGATACTCAACCTGCCTCACCATGGGCAGTCGGAGAGTTCCTGGCCAAGTGGCTCATAGGAGCCCGACCTCGACTGTATCGTATGCTTCTGCCCGTTCACTGCCAGACATGCAAGATTTGATGCCGCTGCTTGATCTTGCATACTCCCAGACTGATATATCTTCTCACAAACTCCAGCGCTTCCTCCTTCTGCTTTCGGTCCCGGTCCGCCATAGTCACCAACGGCGAAGCTCCGAGAGTCCGCGAGCTCTGGTCTCCAAAGTCGTTGGATCTCGTAACAATCAGAGACTGCTTCGGGCCCTTTCGACGCATCTTGCACACTGGAGCTCACTCAATACCGTCTCACTTGTCGCGAACAGCGTCGGCGAGGCGAGGCGTGAGTAATCTCTCGAGCTTGTTGTTCGGGACTTTGGCCGAGGGTTCGTGTCCTGGTGCAGTATCGGGCGTCACTATATCCAGCACAGGTATAACAGGGAAAAGCAGACGCATCTTTAGACACTCGAACAGCATGTCGACATCAAATGGTCCGAGAAGGCATCACAACAATCCTTACAAGACCGCTTCAAAGCATGACCAAAAGTCTCATACGGTCAAACCGTCCCTACATCCTAATAAACCAACTCCACCAACGCCGCCTGCGTCCTCCAAACCGGCACCTTCAACTTTCCTCCCACCACCTTGACCGTCTTCGAATCATTCACCACCTTAAACGAACTCCCTCCACTTCCCCCCGTCCACTTCATACCCTTGTACGTCAAGCTATCCCTCGCCATATACCCATTCTTACTCGTCAAGTAGTGGATCTTCGCCGACTTGACCCCCTTGGGCAGACCGTTCATAACAAAGTACCCTCCCGGTCGCTTGCCCTTGCCGTCCCAGAGATTCATGTTGACGAAAGCAATCTTCGCCAACTTGCCATTCTGGTAGCCAGCGTATGCGGAGAGGACGTGTTGTCCCGGCATAGGGATCTCCACCACGCGGGGAGGAGTCTTCGAAATAAAGTCCGCCACAAACGGCTGCGAGTAATAATTCGGCTGCACCCTTGCTGACGAACCCCACTTGTTCGCCGTCGGAGTCCACAGATTGAACCCCGGAGCGACGATCTGCTGCATGTGGATCCTGTCGACGCCGATGGCCATACAGTGGAGGAAGTAGTCGACGTGCCAGAGGGCGGTGGCGAGGTTGTTGAAATTCTGGACGGAAGTGGACTGGAAGGCTCCGACTTCGGACATCAGGATCTTGATTCCTGGCTGGGATTTGCGGATGTAGGCGATGTTGGGGCGGTAGCGGGCCATTTGGAGGACGGTTCGGGTGTGGTTGGCGATTTGGGATTGGAGTTGGGATTGGGTTAGGGTGGGGAGGGTGGATTGGTAGTAGCTAAGAATCATGTCAGTGTTCGGATTCGATAAGAGGGACTGCGGGCATACTCACTGATATCCGACTTGCTTAATGCGCTTGTCGCCGTTGAGACCCTTTGCAAAGGCTTCTTTGGATGGGAGGAAGGTCTTGGTGTTCCACGACTTGTCGATACCCTGGAAGATCTTCGTATTGAGTTTGGGAAACTCCTTGACCAGTGCTTTTTCGAACTTGCGGTGACGGTCGATGTACTTCTGTATGGTGAAGCCCTTCCAGGAGTCTGGGTCGTTGCCAATTTGCACGGCATCGAGACGGTTGTATCCAATGGTGGTGAGAGCTTTGCGGGCCCAGGCGATGCCGTTGGCCAAGTTGTCATTCGCAGACGGCACCTGGAGGATGAACTTGGCGTTCTTGAAGTTCTTGAATGCATCGAAGTATCTCGGCCCGACGACCAAGAACGGAGCCTGAAAGGCGGGTCCCTGCTTTGTAGCGTCTTGATTCACCGCCAATTTGACCTGCGTCGCAGAGTAGCTTCCACGGTCGCCGGCTGTGCCACCGACGCGGATGATGGGCGTGCCGCCCGTGCGATCGGAGATGCCTTGAATGAGGTTGGAAACAAATTTGTTCGGTTTGCCAGCGGCGTCGAAGGAGCTGTTGTAGAAAGTGGCCACGTCGAAGGAGTAGGACAGGAAGCTACGGTCGACGACGGGACCGGCTGTCTTGGGGACGGTCGCGGGAATCTTGATCGCCTTGTCGGCGGAGACGACGCTTGAGGTGAGCAAGACCGCAAGGCCGAGGAGGGTGCGCATTGAGGGAGCCATGCTGTCGAGTTGTTGGGTACGTCAAGTCTGCGGTGGCAGTGCGTGGGAAGAGAAGCAAGACCGGGCGTCTGGGCGTGCCAATGTTCATATCTCTGGACACGTCGCACGGCATTGTTACCGGCTGATAACGTGCTGAGTCCGCATGCGGAATTTCTCTTTATTCCATGTCAGCCAAAATTCGCGTTGAAAGACGAAGTGCCGGATTTCAGTGGAAGTCGGTCAAGAACAATGGAATCGATATCTGGGGTGTCAATAGGAATGTGGAGATCACGCATGGTCTAGACCACGATGTTGCTGGTCGTGGTTCTTGAGGACTCGATTTGCTGTACTCAACGACCTGGAGTGCTCAAGATCAATCTCCTGGAGCAGTCGGCATTTGAGCCATTGGCTGACGCTGTGATGATTGGAACACTTCTACGTTAACGCAATTTTACGTCCACCTGTCACACTTCGATCAGCCTTCTGCAATGATTCATATGTTGAGAATGAAGGAACAGGGAGTGAATTTCGTGATGTGTTCTTGGTCTACCAATGTCGCTACTGCTATGTATCACAGCACGACGTTATGTCCTGCCAGATCCATGCCAGAGCAATTCCTTTTGCTTGATGAGGAGGAGAGGCCTAGACAAATGCGAAAATCTTTGTCCCTCTTCTGCGCAAACGCCGATATCGTGTCCTTGCTACTCGATGCTGTTGGCGAGGAGAGTCGCTATGAGTCCCGTCGCCTCGCTTCTTCCGCATGATGCTAGAGCAATCCGTCAGCATTGATGCCCATCGCATGGTCTTTGTTCGTGATGTTTGAGGTCTGGCTTGTCTTTGCCCTGTCAGCAACCTCTAAGAAGCAATCATGCCGCGAAGCAAACTTACAATGTGTTATATGCCGATGACTTGAGCTTCTTCCTCACAAACTAGCATCGATCTTGAACGGCGTGGCCGTGAAGTGCTTCGTGTGCACGTTGACATTGAAGTCGGTGTGGCGCATCTTGCTCTGCTCCTTCTTATTCTTGGCCTCGTTGTGCTTCTTCAACATTTCCTCCATTCCCTTACCCGGCTCATCCTCCTCGGTGTCGCCGCCAGCCATGGAGTCGCGATCTCCGCCCTGATCGTCAAAACCACCACCAGTATCGCCACCTCCACCACCCTCTTCATCATCATCACCAGCGTCATCCTCTTCGTCCTCCTGCGGCTCATGACCATCCCAATCGCAAACATCCCTCACACACTTCCACACCTCGCGCAACACACCATTGTGCCACACATAGAAGTTCCGATGCCCGCAACGACAGCCATTGTTTGCCGCGCCCCAGGGTTTGTGGCAGAGCGTCCAGACTTGCAAGACGCGTCCGTGGTTGCGGGTCGTGTCTTCGGGAGAGTGCACGCGAAGCAGGCTCCGCGGAGCCTGGTAGCCGTTGGGAGGGTACTCGAGCTTGTCTTTGCGGTTGGGGTTCTTGCGGTTGGAGGTGTCTTTTGCGATCTTGTTCATTTCGCCTATTGGGTGGGTGGGCATCAGCGACATGGTGGTGGTTGTTGTCGTCGTTGATGTCGCTGGAGAGATGATGTTCTGGTTGCGAAGGGAAAGTGAAGAGTGGACTTTGATGCTCGTGAACCTGCGGATTGTTGACTAGCGTGCTTTTTCCTCCTGCGCTCGCTTATACACAAATTCTTGGACTTTACTTCTATACAAAACACCAACGACTCGACATCCGGATTCAACAACGATCCGACTTCGACCTACGACAACCTACACAAACCATCTCGCAGACACACCCACAATGTCTGCCACCAACAACGAGATGTCTTCCTCCATACCATCTCCTCAAGACAACAACAACGAGATGGACATCGACGGAGTTGCGCTCCTCCCAGTCGAGCTGAACGAGATCATCCTCTCACGTCTCTCTCCACGCGCCCTCTTCATCGCGCAGAAGACCCGCGCCTTCGCCAACACGATCCTCCAATACCAACACCTGCAAGCGAGCCTCTTCCGCAATGTTCTGCCAATGCGCCTCTCCTCAGCAGCCCGCCTCGTCCGCCTAAACCCAATCCTCATCACGTCAGTCACAGCCGGCACGTCGATCTGCCGCACCTTCACCTCGGCCACCAACCCCCACGGCCTACCACACTTCACCTGTCGCTTCCCAATCTCCTCCTCCGGCATGTCCATCCCAGTCCGCCACGCGAGTCACAGCCTTACCGACGCCGGTACCGTCTTCGAAGCCTGGAGCGGCGCAACCTTCTGCACGACCATCGACGACCAGAACGACAGGGAGGCCTACAGGTCGATGAAGCGCGCAGTATCCGGTGACTTGGGGAAAATGCCCATCACTAGGCCATCGATGCCCACGCTGGTCATCGTCACCTTCAACATCCGGCTTGAACACGATCTGGACAGGTACATCCCCCGGTTTCAGCGAATCAAGGGCGCGATCCGGATGGGTGCAGGCGGCACGGTGCAGGATTTGTTTCGCGCGGCGTGGATGGTTGCGAGGGAGGGCAAAAGGGTGATTGGGGACTGTGTTGAGGACATGGACAACACGGATGTGAGGACTTGGGATGGAGAGGAGCTTGGAGGAGTCCACTCGAGTTGGGAGAGAAAGATGCTGGGGATCGCGATGTTCCGGACGAAGCAGAGCGAGTTCTGGACGGTTGGGGATGAGGAGGAGCCGGAGCAGGTGGGAGGAGTACTGCTCGATGACAAGGAGACGGGATGGGGGATGTGGACCTGAGGAAGAAAGAAGACAGTACACGGGAGATGGGCTGCAAGGAGGTCTGGCGGTGGAAGGGAGGGGCGATCCGAAGTGTGCACAACAGGAAAATCACCGGCCGCCCGCTGTATCGTGCGAAGCAGGCGGACGAGTTCGAAAGTGCCGAACAGGAGGAGTCGAACGAGAAGGGAGATGTTCTTCTGGATGGGGAATGGGAGGATGGGACGTCAATGTGGACTTGAGGCCGAGGAGCAAAAGCTTTGCGAAGGGAAATGCCCATAAAAGGCCCTCTATCATTGCAGCAGTCTTCCCCTGGCCAGTCTCGAGGTGTTCGACGAGGCGGACAGACTCAACATTGCTGATCCAGCCCATGGGTAGCTCAACGGCAGTGGAAGCCAGCGGTTCTACCTCACTCACTGCCTAGCGACTATCATCACATCAGCAACTACCAACCGATCTCCTCATTCTCTCGTCATGTCTCTCTTCCACGTATTCAGGTGTATCAGTCTATTGATCCCGCCTCCAGCAATCGTATCGTGCAAGGGAAGAAATCGTGTACGATGCCATCGTGTTGGGCAGGTTAGAAGAGGATTGAACGTCAATGTGGTCGACCGACTGACGAGCGATAGATGCTCGAAGAGAACTGTAGATGTAGCATGGCGCGTGACGACAGGTCTGCTGCGACTGAGATACCGTTTTGGCATCGCCGGTGCGTCGAGGTCATGGCAGGCGAAAGCGTGAGCGGTATGAGGTTCAAGTGGCGAACGATCCAAGTCGACCGAGCGGTGGTCGACCGCCCTAGGCTTGCTTGCATGCCTTGGTTTGGCATGCTGTCGACACTGGGTTTGCCGCATCCTGCTTTGCTGCTGAGTTCTGCTGTCTGCTGGATGGTTTGAGTGGTAGAGTCGATAGCATGGATGTATGTGGTCGCTTCTAGTCCAGGATACAAACGTGCATGATCGATCTGTCCAAGATGTCTTGTGGTCCCAGTCTTGATCGTTTCTGCTCGACTCGCGACTCCACTAGAAGTACGACAGGCCTCAAGCGTAGCTCTATCAAACGTGTAATGAGAAGAACCTGTATCTCTATCATCTATTGCCTTCCCATCACCACCGCAACATCAATTGTCGTGTACCTCTTCCTCTTTTTCCCGGCCCATCCCCGGACCCTCAATGTGACCAATATAACCCCAAAACCCCGCCCTCCCTCACCAATGGACCTCAGCAAGTCCCTAAACTGCCGGGTTTCGTGGTCTGGCGGTATACCAAGGTGCGTACTAAATTTCTTTCTTCTCTCTCTCTCTTTCTCTCTCTCCCTCTCTCTCTCTCTCTCCGGCAGTGGCAGTGGCATCGGCAGCAGCAGCAACATCTCGACAACCGCGCACAAAGAAACTCCCCAGGGGAGATTTCACTGCTCACCAACTGGTGGGCAGAAGTTTTTGTGTCTTGGGAGGAGGTTGGAGAGGTGGAGGGGAGGAGGGGAGGGGATGAGTTTTTGTTTTGAAAGAGGGAAGGGGAGACTACGGCACTGAGGTAGAAGACGCGGCGATGATATTGCGGTTTGGTTTGGAAGGTCGATGGTTCGAGCTGGATGAAACGTTGTTGTTGGAGCTAAGCGGTGGCCGCGGAGGTGAGGTGAGCTTCCTTCTTGCCACGAGTTGACGCTCGATGACTTGTAGACATCAGAACGCCTGCTAAAATCTGTCAGACTCGAGTTATACATGCTCGAAACAGAGCAATCGATCCTGGAAGTGAGGTCGGGCTCGCGTTCGATGTGCTCTGGCAGGAAGCCGTGGTCGTCCAGCTGTTCGAGCCTGTCGATGGCGCGGACCCTGGCTTTGCAGTCGCGGCGACGACATTAAGTAGCGTGCCTGAAGCAGAAATGTCTCCCGGAGTTCCATCGGCGTATCAATCGCAAGGCCACGGTACCGATGGGACAATGGCGAAGACATGCAATCTATGTGCAGTCCACAACGCTAGAAGCCGTCCAGGCACCAATACTACAACAGCACTCCAACAGTCTACTCGTCGATCGTTCTATGCAACAGGCTTGAGAAATGTCCTCGGTCTTTGTAGACCGAGCAGGTGTTAGTTCGCTCCTGAAATGTTCTTGGACCGACGACACCCTACTCACCGATTGGTGCCCTTGCAACAGGTACAAGGTATGCCAGAAAGGGGCCGAAATCAACCATGAGGCAACGTCTTGAGGTACTGATATTAACAAAGGCGACGAGGAACGACTTGGTTGAGGTGCGAATACTCAATCGCCGAGGACAGGGGAGCGGGATAGAGCTCCGGGGATATATGACAAGGAACTGAGCACGGCAGCGGGTCTCATTCTCTCAACCTCACGATTAGATCACGCGGTTCTGCGCGTCTAGTTGCAAGCGGTGATATACTTGACAATGAACAGTCACGTAGGAAGGATAGACATGTCACGTATGCGTCCCTAGCTCGAACGTGGCGTGTCTGTTGCCGTAACCGTCGTTCGAGCCGTAATGATCTACACGCGTGGATGTTATAGTGTTATGATCGAAGACGATCTGGATCGGATAACTGTACAGGGCGAGGTTGCAAGGTTCGAGAGACATGGCATCGGATAAGACGTGTATAGAAAGCTTTCTTGCATGTATAACGTGATCGCTATCTACCACCCTCTAACTGATTCACCAGAGACGTGCTTCGTGCTGTTACTCGATGCAGCTGATCTCTACCCATAGAGCTCAGTGCAAGTCGCGAAGGCCAAGAAGAAGGCTAAGAAAAGCCGACAAGACAGCCTGTGGAAATGGGCGTGTGCGGTGGCCGTGCTGAATTGCAATGGTCCAGAGGAAGGAAGTCGATGGACGCCGGCGAATTTCGATGATAGAGTACGCGGAAAGTCTGATGTAGTAGAAGCCGTGTTGTTCATTTCTCAAATGGTATCGTGCACGATGAATGTTGTGAACACAAGCAAGGCTGCGGGCAATGCTGTGCATGCTGTGAACATTCGTTGGCAGCTGTCCATGCTTCGTTGCCAGAGTCGAACTGCTGATGCTGAGCTCCGGACGTGAACGAAGAAGTAGCTGCGAGTAAAGGATGCTCGTATGATTGCGATGAAGGATAGGGGACTCCAGACTTGTGGCAGAGTCCGATGGGCAGATACGGAAGACGATCTCCCTGCACAGCCACGCTCCACGTTGTCTCCTCCCCATCCAGCCTGAATTCACCGACGAGCGTTCCTTTTCGAGTTCGACACACTACAGATGCCTCAGAAGATTGATCCCCAGCCCTCGTTGTATCTCTCCAGAGATTGGCGTTGGAAGACTCGGCCGAATACCATAGCACCTTCCATCCAATGGAACTGTCGCTGCTGGACTGCCGCCCGCAGGCAATCTCTCACCTGGATAGCCTCGTATGTAGGATTGGCGGAGATAATCTCGAAAGACTCGGACGTCGTGGCGGCGTGCTCGGCCTGCAGCCACGCCTCGAAGTTGTCCCAGTTTGGAAGATCCAGGACGCGGACCTGGTAGGTTTTGGTGTGCGCAGTGGTGTCTTCAGAGATGAAGAGGTTGCTTGACGTGAAGTTGTGCAGATTCTTGGCGTTGTAGCTTGCGATTTGCCAGATGAAGGTGTTGCGCTCCCAGAACATGGTGTGCGCGGCGGCGCGGATTTTTGACGATGCGGTGAGGATCCCAGGTAGTTTCGTGTTTGCGCCGATGATGATGGGCTCTTCTTCAACCAGAGCAAGGTCGAAGATGTCGTTTTGGATTTCTGCTGGAAGACGACCAAAGCCTGACTTGTCGTTGTGCTCGCCGGCGGACTTTGAACGCTCCAGTTGAGAGATTGACAGGGCAGAGAAGCCGACGGAGATGATGCGCTCTCTCTTGTATTCATCCATTGGGGTATCGAGAGTTTTATGAGCGGAGCAAGCCGTTTTGGTGGGAGTTGCGGCGCGAGCGTGCTCGCCAAAGGTGATGTTCATGGTGAAGCTGGCGATGTCTTTGTCGGAGCCTTTTTGGCTCTGCGTTGTTGCGGCCATTGGTTGATTGGTATAACGCACGATGCGCCTGGCGTATGTTACTCAAGACAGGAATGTTGGTGAGATCGTCGGTGTATATGGATGCGCAGGTCTCAGCTGAAGTTTGCCCATGTCTCGCCTCAAATGCCAAGCGTTTTAGCGGCACCGAGCGAGACATGCGCAAGTCACCCGTCTGATTCACGACGCCGACTTTTTTAACACACCGTCTCCTCTTCCATCGACTTCGACCTTCAGTCATTCCTCCTTCGTACACTTTCTTCATCACCGTTACTCCCATACCAAATCTGTCACGATGTTGTTCGGCAAAGCAGCAGTCAAGCGTAAGGCGGAACACGAGGAGGAGGAAGTGCAACAACAGCAGATCTCACGACCACGAGTTGAGGCACCGATACGTCTTGTCGAGGATGATCTGAACGACGTCAGCAACTTGGGCGGATGGAACTCCAGCGGACAGCGACCCGAGCGCAATGTGAGTCCTCCCAAACCGCAAAGAGAGACGGCAAGCTAACATTGATTAGGCTGCTCACAACAAGGACATCGCCGAAAACTACCCACGCGGCCATCTCCTCAACATGCCAACTTTCGTCCAACGCCGCATCTTCGCGAAAGTTCTCCGCTACGACGAACCTCTCATCATCTCCCCAGCCGCCGAAGCCGAGCGCGAAGCCGCCAACGATCTCGCACTCCTTCAAGTGTGCCGCGCCATCCGTAAAGAAGCAGTTCCACTTTACTACGTCGTCAACAGCTTCGAACTGGAGGTGGAAAACTTCAACGCCAGCAAACTTCTGCCCTGGTATGAGCAGGCAATCATCCACCACGGGAACGCAGTAGCGATGCCGATTCTACTTGCAGGAGGTGAAGATGACTGCACGAATTGGTGGGCAATGGAGGAGAACAAGGCCATCGTCAAGGACGGGTTCAAGAAGGGACAACAGCTCCAGCTGAACCGTCTGAAACCATTCAAAGGCATCTCGACCACCGCACAAGCCCCGCGAGCAGACATCAAACTCTCAGTTACATACTCACCCAACTGGATCAACCTCAAGGAGTGGCTTCACCTCTACCACGAAGGCGAATTGCCAAACCTGATGAAGTGGGACATCAAGGGCAGCAAGGACGAAGAGCTACTCGACGGCGTCGTGGGAGCTTTCAACATGATGGAGAGCTTCATCGACTCGAAGTGGGAGACGGCGGAGAAGGCTCTGGCTGGGATTCGTGGATACTTGATTCGCGACGACAAGCGCTGGGCCCAGAATGTTCCGCAGATCGAGACGCCGAGCAAACAACTTGCATCCGTGGACGCTGATGCCATCGCAAACAAGATGGTCGAGAGGAGTGGTGCTTTGCAAGCCGACATCGATGATCTCATGAACGGCATCGACGAGGATGAAGAGCCCGCTTTCCAGGACCCGACTCCACGACTCAAGCGAAACACCCTCCCTCCGTCCTGCGACCCAACTCCTACAAAAGCCGCGCGCGACCATGCTACCGTCTCCGACCATCGACTCTCACCTCCAGCACCGGCTGAGAGCCAGACTCAAGATACTTTCTCCACGCCCATGGCCATCTCAAAGCAGGTGATCGACGAGAGCGATGACGACAACAGCGAGACGGAAGATGACATTGTCGCCAAGCACCTCCATCCACCCTCTGCTGCTGGTACCGGTGGGCCCAGAGGGTTTGAATTCGAAGGAGGACCATCAGCTGAGGCGGTGAGGAGGATGAAAGGTGGGAGATCCGGTTTCCACAAGAAGTGAGAAGTATGAGGTTGAGTGTTTCTGAGAGTTCGAGCATGATGTGAGACTGGAAGATTGCTGCGTTGGAAAAACATTAACTGCAGTTCGACAGAGATACTGGCCGGGATTTAAGGACTTGCGACAACACGAGGGATTGAACGTGCAATCGGCCGCAGCATTGATGTTGCTGACATGCTTGGAGTCTGTGCTTGGGAAAACTGCTTACTTTTGCGTGCTTTTGTTGCATAGCATACTAATACAATAATCACATACGCTTTTTGCTCACTTCCCTGTCACTCGTGGAAGTTGCTGATTCGTCGTAGGAAGAGGACTTTCGATCATCACCGCTCGGATCATCAGTCGATACTTACGAGACCGCTGTATACAACGACTAACGCGAACTTGACGCGAGATTGATGCGAGATTGACGCGAGATTTGAGGATTTGAACGATGCCGTCTCCAGGATCAATACGTCCCAGGAGATGCCGACGCCGGCGGTTTCCATCTATGACTGACTTTCTCGAATCTGCAAGCCATTTTCTTAAGCAAGCAGGAGCAGAATCCTGCTCACAAGTCGTCATCCACAGTCAAGCCAACTGCTCAACCCGTCGTCGTTGAGCGTTCGACTCACGTCCCATCGAGAAAGAGGACGTCGACTCACTCAAAGTAGCCGAAGTTCGGCAATTTCATGCAGCTCATGTAGGGTATCTTCGACTGCCAATGCTGAACAAGACTAATCTGACCTTCGCGACTCGTAGCACGAGCTTGATACTGGACTGGAGTCCAAGCCAGAAGGTAAGGTTGCCTAGAGGCATACCCAGCCTGTTAATCAATACCATCTCCAGGACTATGGCGACGACTCCGATGACGAATAAGACGAATGAGATCATGATCCAACGATGGGTCCGACTTCGCCGAAGGTCAAGATCGACCTGCTGTCTCACTTTTAAACGGTACGAGCAACGATAAGACGAGTGAAGCAGTTGGCGGCGTCTTTGACAACCTAGCATCTGCTCAGCATGGAACTTGCTCGGGCGGACGATGGCTGTTTCCTAATCTCTTTCCTCCGCAGCTCTTTCGCTCCGATTCCGGATTTTTGTGTTATCAGACGTCGAATATCCTTCACAGACTGCTTACTTTCTTACATGCACAATGAATACAGCTCCTTCTGAGATGGTATTCGTCTGGACTATATGTTGGCCGGTTGTAGATCAAACAGAGTAGACACCGCCGCCACTTCGAATAATGATGTGAGGGGGGATATTGACACCTATCGTCCGTCTTTCAGTCTTTGTAGCTTGTCGCTTTCCCAGCAGGACGTCAGTCCACATTCATCACTTTAACAAGCTTCTCTCTTCTCCCCGAGACTCCCCAATATTATCCTCCCTCCTGCTCCCCCAACTACTTCGTCACCGGCCTAGCACACCCCAAATTCTCAAATTCCTCACTGACAGTGCCGAACACGCCGCTAACGGTCTCAACCACCGGCGTCACAACTCCATTCAACGTACTCGGCACATTCCCCAACGCAAGCTGATACAGCAAACACGTCAACGCCGGCCCCTCAATCCCCGCATCCAACTTCCCCTCCTTGATTGCTCCGAAATCGAGGCCCAAAAATTTCCCTTGAGCGGTGTTGCCACCGAAGAGGACGGGCGCTTCGAGGTACATGGCGAGGATTTCGCGGACGACGTCCCCGTTGGAGTAGGGTTCTACGCGGTTGATCCAGTTGGACGGCAAGCGTTCGTCGATGAAGAAGGAATTGATGGTTTCCTGGTCGGGAGCGTAGTTCCTCGATCCGGAGGGCATGAGTTCGTAGAGGAAAGATGCGGCGCCGAAGAGGAGAAGCGCCAACGGGCCGAAGAAAAAATTCGCGTTCTCGGCCACAGACTGGTCGTAGCGCTGTTTGCGGTACACGGCCAGGTTTTCACGGTTGAAATTCCCCCCGGTAGTGGACGACATCATGTCGAACAAGGTGCGATTGAAAGAAAAGTTGTCGCCGCCGCCGGTGAAGAAGTCGTTGCGAGTGAGAGAGGTGTCGCCTTCGAATTTGTTGTGGCCGGCGAGACCGGGTTGTGAGCCTGTGAGCAAAGGCGCGATGGAGGTGCGGGTTGTGGCGTCGCAGCCGATGGAGAGTTTGGTTGTTACGAGGTCCCCGTCGGCTTGTAGGCCGAGGAAGGCGAGGAGGAGGGAGAGGTCGTAGCCGACGTTGTAGATGTTTTGTTGGGCGTTGACGAGTTCCGCGAAGGTGGTTATGCCGTCGCGGGCGAGGAAGCCGTGGTTTGCGGCGACGTTGAGGCCCGGGCAGGGGCCGCTGGGAGGGAGGTTAGCAGATGTGGTGGAGTGGTGGGTGTGGGTGTTGTTTAATATGCGTACCGAATGTCTCGTGCTGTTGGGGCGATGTAGCGGTGCACATCGTCGTTTGGAGCGGGTACCAAGTACCCGCCTTTTTCGTTTCCTTTTCCGCCCTTCCTGGCGGTGTTGTAGGGGAATTCATCCGTCACTTCAGGAGCATTGACGTGGTTGGGGTTGAAAGGGCATGTCTGAGCTGAGCCTGGTCCGCCTGGGGCCGGGTTTTGCTGCCTTTTGTGGAGGGAGGAGAGCATGGAGCTGTCCACGCCGGGTACTTGCTGCACCCATGGGAAGGCTTGGGCGGTCGTGCCGAGGAGGGAGAGGAGGGTGAGGGACTTCATCGTGGTGATGTTTGGGCAATGCGAGAAAGGAGATGCTGTGAGACTGGGTGTGTGGAGAGAACGTGGGGGATGGTGGGGGACTTATGTAGTGTCTTCAGAGGCTGTCGTATATCAGATCTTTCCGTCCCGCGAACCGGGTCAGAGTATCGTCAAAGGTTCCTACTTGCTCGCTCGTTTGTCGCATAGAGTACGAGGCGATAGTTCGCGTGTAGTTGCAGTTTTGACGGATGCCGCTGCGAGTAAGCTGCGAACTAGGCCATCTTTCTCGCTTGAAAAAGCATGGAGCCTTGGCTCATTCCAGAACTTGAGAAGTAATCGATGCGGATCGATTGGATCGATGGGTTTCTTTTCAGCTCGTATAGAGACGTCATACCCAGTCGTGTCAAATTCTTAGGCGTGATCTGGGCACCCAAGAATTGCTTGATGTGGGTATTCGAGGAGGGGTAGCGGCTGAGCGAATGGCACAGGGTCCAAGATGATGTCTTCGTGTAGGAAGGGCAGCGTCGTGAATGGAGAGGCATACAACAACAAGAGAGCGCACTTCCCGCCGCAGGAATGTCGACATGAAGTCGAATCATGCTTATATCTCCCTTGCAAGGCGAATGCCATGTGTATTGCGATCGCACAAGAATCCCACAAGGTAGCCGAAAAGTCCGATTTGGGGAAGTGCCACGCCGATCGTTCTCCACAAAGATCGACAGTGGCGGACGCCATCTCGAAACCTTCCAGATCTTTGGGATGCGGAGTCGTATCAGCCGACGAATCAAAGACTCCTGCAACCATGACGGCCGAGGTATGTCTTTGGCACAAATCCTCCTTCCTTTTCGAGCTTTGTCGTCGTAGATCTCTCGTTCTTGCTCGTACATTTTAGTATTCTCTAGCCTGGTCGATGATGACCTTGATAAGGTCGTTCCGGATTTTTTTCAAGTTGCAAGACTCGTAAAGGCAGGGCGATAACGAGGGCGGAGTGCTCTTCGAGCTGCGTGCGCTCCACGTACTGCCTCTGGTATACAACCGCGGTGTATCGGCAGCTCGATCAGATTTGCGACCCCGAGGTGCCTTAAGACCGGGACCAGTCTTTGGGAAGGCTAGCTCGAAGAAGAGCTGTCGTCCAGAGTCCCTCGGGCTTTGAGTGGGCGCTGCTCGTCATGGCGAGGAGTTTCCGAGCCTTGGATGCGATGATGTCCAGATGAAAGCGTCGAGCAGCAGCACTCGTGAGGTCTGGCTATGCCATTCCTGGGACTGACGGAACCTTCTAGTGATGGAACGATCGCGGATCGTAGTAAGGGCGGTCAAGACCATAAGTGTGTGCCTCAGGCAGGCCACGTCCGATCGGAAGTTCTGCGTCGCAGGTCCAGCGATAACAGCTAAGAGATTTTAGGGAGCAGCAGCATCATGGTTGAAGCAAGAAGAATAGGCAACCTGACAGCGGCCGACGAGGCAGTGAGGTCGATATATACCCTCTTCATGTCGCCGTCCGGCAGTTTCCAGAACGCCGCGAAACATGGCCGGCAAAGGATCGTCCGGCAAACACGGCTCGCGCTAGAGAGTTGTGCGATCGCACTTGGGCGGTGTCGTCCTTCAGCTGTGGTAAATCTGGTTCTAATGCTCAGCGTCGTTAGGTTACGTCGTCCGTAAAGGGTTTACTGTCAATTTGGCCTCCCGTCCAAACATATCTCGTGCTCACTTAACGACCTCGGTGTCGCAAGGATAATACCATTTCGGGTACGTTGAAAGTGCTGGAGTTGTAGCTGTGTGTGCAGCTTCGATAGGACCCGACCTCCGACCTCTAAAGTGCAGTCTCTCGGGCGGCGTGGTATGCCCTGGGCGCATAGCGTTGGAGTAGGGTGTCGAAGTCTAACAATGGCGGAGCGAATCGAGCTGAACAAGTATCCTTCAGACTCGGCTCTTGCCTGTAGCACCAGAAAATAATCGGCATTGAGTGCTGTGCGTCGGCGGCAGCAGACCAGGACGGCACGGATCCGGCGTCTGTGATAATCGCAAGAAGAATGGAGAAAGTTAACATGAGCTGTTGTCCAGACATAAATACCGCCTCCACGGCGGTACCTAGCAACTTCCACGACGCCTGAAAAATAAAGGCACGAGAGAATCGTCCGGCACCTGCGATGAACATTTCTCCAACAGATGAGCGATCGCGCTTTCGCGAAACATCCATAGCGTGGGATTCGTGGACTTCTATCGCTTTTCGTGGCGTTGATTGGTATTCAAGGCACCCTGGATGAATCCTCTGGTATGCTTTCCCTATTCACAATCCTCGTGCGGACCATGATGTCCCGTGAATACTGTACTCGTACCGCATTGTCTGGGAAGCTGCCGTTGCTATCCAATCGCTCCGCAGATCGAACCGAGAGTGCAGGCCCGATCAACATCCCTCCTCAAACCTCCCGCCCAAGCAAAAGTACACACCCAACCCAACGCGCTCCAAAGCCCTCATCACGCGCTGGCGACCACGTCGATACATCCGCGCCAAATGAACACCCTTCTTCTGCTGCTCTTCTTCCTGAACCAGAATCCGATTCATAAACTCGCATCGCTCCTTATCCCACTGCTTCTCCTCCTCCGCCACCTCCCTCTCCCACTCGATCTGATCCACCACCGCCTTCTCCATCACAGCACGAAACTTCCTCCCAGCATGCTCGAGCGCGGCAATCCCTATCTCGCCACCAAAAACATCGCTCAACTCCCCACGAACGGCTTTATCCACCAGCGCCAGAACCCCTCTCAATGGACCGCCGTCGAAGCCGTCATTCCGACGCGGAAGCTTAGGTCGGAGCTCTCAGACGCCTGAAGGAGAGAGGGTGTAGGTGTAGGTGAGCTGCGCGACGAGGCGGCCGTGGAATGCTGCACGGCTCGGGGTGCAGAGGACTTCGACGACGATGCGGGAGAAGCGAGCGATGATGAAGTCGTGGATGGCTTGGTTTGAGAGGTTGGCGGTGGAGATTGGGGCGTGTGGAGTGGAGTTGACAGTCGCTGGGTGTTGCTTGATGCGGAGGGTGATTTGGTGGTCTTGGGCTGGGAGTTTCGGGAGGATGTCGGCATCGTCGCGGGCCATGGAGGCGAGGGCTGGGAAGGCGGCGAGCATGGAGAGTTGTGCGGCCCATTCGTTGATGTTGGTGCAGTGCAGCTGGATAGCCTGGTCGTCGGGGGCATGGCCAGTGACGTCGAAGCTGAGTGATGCGGGTGTGGTGAGGTCGTTGTAGATCTTGTGGAGGACTTCCAGCGGCAAGGTCGCCAAAAGGCGGATCGTTTGCTCGTTCATGGTGATGGTATGGTGAGGTCGAAGCACCGTTGCAAAAAAAGATCCGGAGGGTTGATAGCGGTGACAGTGTAGGAGATGTGCAGAAAGTGGAGGTCGGCTTTCTTTGGCAGTCTAACGCGGGAGTACCCTTAGCGCAAGAGCACATGTCAGGAGTATCTTGCGACCCGCACAACCGAAGGACGCAACGTGGGAACATTACTGACATGCTGTAGTGTCTTGAACGATGAAGCTACACGTCTGCCTACGGACCTTTGTCGTAGAAGCCAGTCACATACAACGACAGCACTTTGAAAGCCGTGGTGCAAGACTGTGCAGAAGACTTCCATTGATTGCATACGTACCATTTCCTCTCTCGAATGCCAACTTCAGCCAGTACGTTGTTGACAGTTCTCAGCAGTATAGAGCTCTTTAACCCACACTGATACGATACAAGAGATAACAGAAGTCAAGGACTCAACCGAACCCAACTAACGCTTGCTATGTTCCCCAGTCTGACGGCATCCCAAATACCTCTATGATCTCTCACCATACAAGTCATTTCCCGAGCAGGAAGATGCTACCAAAATGACCCACCCAAGGCCACATATCGCTAAGCATAGCAGTGTCAATGGCCAGTCCGGATGTCGTCTCGTATCTTCAACCCATTCACATTCGTCGCGGCGTGCATTCCCTCTGAAGGCTCTGGGCGCTCGCCCTCCTTGAGAAAGCTCAACGACGCAAGATCTCGGAGCTCCCTCCCGGACAAGAGGCCACGACTCCCTATGCCCAAAGCAGCAGATAGCATGCAAAGACAAAGATACATCCGCCGACAGCCCATACCTGCTACATTCCCTCCTCGCTCTCCACTTTCGCGCGGTACTCCTCGTGTCGCCTTATCCCCGGGTCCAACATCTCAAAATGCCAGCCGGGTGGAAGCCAGTACTTTGGGTAGGTTTGCGTGTTCATCTCGCAGAGTATCAGCTTAATACTGAACCAGCATAAGCGAAGCAGTAGTTCGTCCATGCGGCAGCCGGGGAGTGATTCCTGGAGGTACAAAGTGATGTACCGGCTGATGAGCGTCATGATAAACTTGTCGTTGACGGATACTGGTCCCTTGAGGTGTGTCCAGGGATTGGACCGACGGACTGGACACCAGATGTGCCCTAAGAAGGTGTAGACCAGGGTGAGAGTGCTGAGGATCTGCTCGCCCGAGCCGGAGCGGATAGATAGAGGCACGGAGAATCGGACGATGGGAAACCGTTTAAGGATAGAGTCGGGAATCGCGTCGTCCAGATCATCTTCCACATTGTCGAGATCGAAACGTCTGCTGGAGCTTGTTGTGGAGGTGGCAAAGCGAACGTTGAGTGTAGACTGAAAGTAACGGCCGGTCGAAGCGCCGGTGAGCAGGGCGATTTGTGGAGTGAGGCGAAGCAGTGCCCGGGTCGCTCTCCACTGGATAGCGTTGGTGGCGGTTACCCGATGCGCAGTATCAGGATCCGCGTTTGGGGTGATGAGCTGAATGTTGAGAGATGCTGCTGTAATTGTGTCTTCTACGATCTGAAGGATGATCTCGTCCGGTACCGCTTGCCCACGATCTGCTGCTGCAACCGTAGATGTTATGGGCATTGTCGAGCTGGCCGCTAGTTGCTGCGGATTGGCTGTTGACACTTCCTGCGCTCCTGAACTCGATGCATTTGTGGAAGCCATGATTGTGCTGATGGCAGAACGCGAGAACTTGGGAAAGTTGGAGAGAAGAGAAGCAGAACAAATCGAAGGCGTAACGCGAGACTTGGAATATTACGTCACCCGTGTCGTGTGTTGCTTACGGCGAAAGTGAATGTTCGCCGGAACGCGGTCACATTGCATCCCACAGTGCGAATGGTCACGGTCGCGTCCCGGAAAATAGCATTATTGTATTGTTTTACAATATGAGGAAGATTTTACGAAGTTGAAACGCTAGCTACTTTGGACACTCAGCGATCCAATACTAGACGAGGTCGCTGAGCAAGCGCTGGAGATGCGGTGTTTCGTGGGCACTACAGTCTTGCCTGACAGTGATGCGAGGAGCCTTCCTTTGTGTCCAATCCATTGTCTTGGGGACATCCTCCAAGAAGCTGTCCATGTTACCGCATTGTCGAGATCGTGAAAAAGACAATCTCATTGACCCGTTGTTCTGCAATAATGCTGATGCAGTATCGTAGTGCTGTCGCCCTATGTGACCGGCCTGCCATGCTCGTTGTGTAGCATTTTGATACCGCGTGCGGAGAGGAATCGCTGGATGTCCAGTGCATGGTCATTCCTCAGAGCCGTGTCCAACAACGGCTTCCTTGCCACCATGCGGGTAGTATCTCTTCATCTTCGAGTCTTACCCCGACAGAACAGCAGCCAAGACTTCTTTCCCCATGTCCTTGTCCGCCTCGACCCAACAACCGCCCACCATCCATCACAAAGCCATCAGAGCCGCATGCATTTCCATCAAACCTCCTCTCAGCTCCAGCAGCAACCCGCCCAGCTCCATCGCCGTCTTCCTGCTCGCTCCTCTCAAGCGCACAGCCTCCTGAAACGACCTCAACTCCCAACCCGGTACGATTGCGAGAAAGCTCGACTTCACCGCTCCCAGCTCCACAAGCCAGCTGATGTGGTCACGCAGCATCCAGATCGCCCATGGATCGATGTCGTTGATGAAGGAGGATCCCAGCGCGGTGGTGAAGGCTGCGGAGGCTGTGTTTTGGATCATCGCTGAGGGTTGGTCGCGAATAGGAGACGCGGCGGCGTGAGCGATCCAGCTGCCGGTGGAAGTGCGTGTGAAGGTCAAGCAGACGTCAGCCACGCGAGGCCTGCTGGTGCTGATGCTGTAGGCCACCGGAATGACGACTTCGAGGCGGGCATATTTGGCGAGGATGTAGTTTGGAATTGCGATGCCGGACTCAGTGTCGTCGATTGACTGAAAGCGCAAGGAGATGCACTTGGTGGTTGTGGGCAGCTTGACGTTGGACGGATCGGCGAAGGATGAGGCGAGTTCGGGAAGAGCTTCGACGAGGGCGAGGACAACATTGACTTGGCGCGTGTTGCGGTAGTGGATTTTCTTGTTGTATGGATCAGCGTCGACCACGATGTTGAGCGTTTGAGGCATGATATCGTCGACGATCTGGATCTGGAGTTCGACTGGGAGGGATTTGACCAGCTGGAGGAGACGCGCCGTCGACGGTTCTTCTTTTGGCGGCGCCATGGTTGGCTGCACTGAACTGCTGTCCATTGCGGATGACGTTGTGTGGATGTGCAGAGAAAGCCAAGGAAGTCTTGGTTGTCGGTGTTGCCGTGTTGATAAAGTGGAAATGAAGCGGGTTTGCGACTTGTTCGCGCTAGGGCACTCCCGCATCTCCGCTTCGATGGGGTCCCCTCCGTCTCTCACATCTGCAAAAGAACAACAGCGCTTCAAGGTCCGAGCAAGGAGTCAACGTCCAAGATGGATGCACAAATGACCGCGAACATAGCGAGGCTGCCGTCGGAATTGCAGTACAAGATCTTCACAGATTTCTCTCTACCAAACCTCGACCTCGTCTTCACCGACAGCTCTGCCTCGTCCAAACAACGCGGACAACTCCACTGTACCAACGAAGAAGAATGGAAAGGACTACTCTCCATGCTCGCTGCGTTTCCTGGAATCGCTGCCCTGGCCCGCGCCGATCTCCAAGCAGACAACAACTACAGACTTCCGGCAGACACCCATCAAATCAACCTCCGCCTTGAACAAGTGGTCGGCGCAGAGACCACATCGTTCATTTGGCCCGATGACTACAAACCTCCACCTCCAACCGTCTGCATTCCCTACATCCTTACCGCCCGCTTCTCGCGCATCGTCGTCCACTCGCTCTGTAGCTACATCTCTCCATCGCCATCCTCCCCGGGAGACGCTTACGACGTCAAATTCACATATGACCGGATATGGTCTAGCATCTGGGAGCTGGAACGCGAGGTCTCGTCCTCTAAGTCCCGGGAGGTCGAACGACGTATTAGCATCGCCGTTCAAAGCTAGTGGAACTCGTTTTTCAGCGGCAATCTAAGCCTTGCTAGTATACAGCGCAGTAGGCGACAATTTTGCGGGATTGTAAAACGAGAGGTCGTGGTTGAGATTAAGAAGCAGCTTCTGGAGAAGAGGAGGCAGCACGACCGCGCGAAGAAGTTGGAGAAGTCTATCGGCCGGGGAATATCGAAGGCAGTCGACCGTAAACGCACTGTCTATGTCCAGAGTATAAAGGTCGTGGTTTGCAAGGTTGTAGTTGGAGTCGGTTGCCTGCTTGGTGGGGTCGTGTGCTTTTTCTTGGGCGGAGGCGTCGTTTTATGTTTAGCATTCATTGCAAGCCTGATCTACTAGTATTACAACCCTTGAGCGGATTAAGACAAGGGTGGGCCTGGGAGAGCGGAGTATTTAAGAGGGAGTCGGATGCACGAGAAGAGCATCAGCCTCTAGGAGGATGGAGACTTAGTGTATCAGCGAAGACGACAATGTACCAGCATATCCCCGTTCATAGGATCAATGCTACAGGGTATCGGAAGTAAAGAACCGTAATAGTTCTTGCACCCGTTACTTGGCTTACGGTAGCAGCACGCGAGATTAATCGGATTGCAATTTATTTCCGCAGTCATGATATCCTGCCCTCGACGTCCGCTCATGTCAGTGCCAAGCCTGTCGGTACTAGCTCCGCTTTTCTGGTTATGTTAACTTCCCAAGCGAGAGCCGACTATAACATTAACAACATTAAAGTTCTTCTTTCCACTCTTATTAACACGCTCACATCATATCGACGCAGAATTTCACTACCCAAAATGGACGAGCAGACGACCCGCCTTATGGCCTCTATACCCCTCGAAATTGTACACAACATCTACTCCGGCCTTACTTTACCCAACACACTCGACCTTGTCGTCACTTATGACACCTACCACAACCAGACCACTCTGCACTGCAGCAATATCGAAGAATAGCGAGGTCCATTCTTTATGCTTACTACGTTTCCCGCCCTCGCCGCTATGGTTCGCGCAGACGCCGCGTCCGACATCCAACCACACCATCCCGTCAATACGCACTACATTAACCTTCGGGTTGAGCATAATGTACCCGCCAACACCTCTCCCGACCTCAGCATTTCCGGCCGCTCAACCCTCTACCACGACATTCTCAACTGCATCATCGCCCGCTTCTCCCGAATCGAAGTCCACGTACTCTCCAGCATGCATCCGGAGCTATACCCTAATAACCGGACTTGCGACCTGGAGTTTACATACAAGCGCTCCCCGAGCGGCGTCTGGTTTGTTCCCGGTACGGACCCGTCTGGAATGTCCTACTACAACAACAACTTCATATCGCCTTTGCGGATCAACAAAGTCGAGAAGCGTGTCGTTAAAGGTGTCGAGGATCCGAGGAAGGTCGTCCTTGCTAGAAACCTTGACTGCGCTGCACTTCAGGTGGTAAGCAGGTGGGTATGCGGGCTTGTAGAGCGAGAAGTTCAGCGTAAAGTCGAGAGAAGGGCACTGCAGGAGCGAGAGCGCAAGGATCGAGAGCTCGATGCGAAGGCTCAGGCAGATTCCGATCGGGCGAGCTTTGTTTAATACTGATTGAGGCTGTACGTTGTGGTAGGCTATGGCGTGTGGAAGGGAGGGGACAGTAGGCATTAATCCGGATAGGCAGCACTGGAGCAATCTCCCTTCGACAGCACTCTTGGGATGCGAAGCATGATCTGAGAACGACTGCGGGTGTGAGCCGGCTCTCATTCGCTTGCATGGATCACATGGCAGCGCTTCGAAGCGGTGCTTGCCTTGCACACCAGATTAAGGCCATTATGACAGGACCAGGAGGGATTCTAGTATAGATCACGACGAGTACAGCATTTCCTACGTCGGTATCATTATATCATCGTTGCTGATTTCCTAACTCATGCGCAAGCTGCCGTATAGAATTCCGCCTGAGTCTTCCCACGCTCGTTGTGAAGCCGCTAGCCAGAAAATCGGTCTTGAAGCATTCACTCGAATTTCATGCAACGAACAACAATTAGCGTATTCCTACTTTCACTTTGGCCGACGCAGCTGCTTCGCTTCTCCACGACATGGCCTCGTCGACGGCCATCTCCATCCTGCCGCAAGACATGCGCGAGAAAGCGCAAGCAACACATTAGCCCGCTCTCTACACGATAGCACAAGCGCAAGGCCAGACCGGCGACGAGCCTCTCCTCCCCATCGAGCTCGTCCTCGCCGTTTTGTATCAGACAATTCCCTCAAGCCTTGATCTCACCATCGCACGCAACACCCGTGGTCCTCACCCGTGCCGCTGCTCCATTTCGAGAACAAACTCCTCTAACTGGCGCGCTACACGAGCCTTATACGCTTCCTCTCCCGCTATCGCACACGCGACAGGCGCCTCCAGCAGAGCGCGCTTTCCCGCGCATCTAACTCGCCTGCGCCTCACGCTTCGCGAAATTCATCCACTGGCAGCCGAGCTCGAGCTAGTTCCAGACACTATACTAGCTAGGTTCTCGACTCTTGAGGTCGCTGTGCCATTCTCCATCCACGATCATCGCGGCGCCATCACGCTAGCTCTTCTTACCTTTACTCTTGCCCGTCAGAGCAACGATACCTGGTCCACCGTCGCACGGGACTGGGTACTTCTTCCTACTTACTTGCCGCACGGAAGCGAGATGCAGCACGTTCAAGAAGTCTTAATGCGCCTGCTTCGATCTGGTGTCGACGGACTCCTCTACGGCGATATTGCAGCCTGGAAGTTGGCAAAGCTTCGACGCGATCTGGCGATGTTAGTGAAACATGCTAGACGAGATTCCATAGGGTTTTTGCCTGCCGGGTGGGGGTTCGATCAATTAGAACAGGCTGAGAGGCAGTTCGAAGAGTGGGAAGAAGATCAGCGGAGGGCTAAGCTTGCGTGGCGAAAGATGTGCAAGGTGCTGTTCGGGGTTGTGCTCCTGGGTCTGCTTGTGATGGTGGTCTCCGGAATCTCTATAGCTGTGGCGGGGACCTAGCATGCAGTCGTTGGCGGGAGGTGATGAGTGTCGAGCTTGTTTCAGCTACAAGAGGGTGTTCCTCTATCAGGATAAGGTTAATGGGACCGTGAAAAAGCCGCGGAGGCTAAAGAGAACGAGGGCGGAAGCGGATGGAAGCGATCATTGTTCGAGCGCCAGCGTCCTACATTTGGGATCAATTGGCAAGATGAAAAGGCGTTTCAGGCCACCAGCGAGACAGCAACTTCTGGTGGGCTAAAAGAATGCTTGTGCGGTAAGGCAGCCCGTTGGAGCTCTTAGGAGATGTTTGCATTTTTCTACCGTAGCCAAGATCGGGAGTGCCATCATGCTTTGACGGGCCCCCAGGAGGAGACAGATATAACGGCGGACGTCGCTCGACACAGGCCGAGCGTTCCTTTACAAACTGCTAGCCATTGCCAGCGGCGTGGCAGAGATGTACATAATGACACGGATTGAATTGCAGTGTGAAGTATAGAAAAGCATCGTATTAGCTCTTCTATACATTTCTACTTTAGTTCGACTCGCTAAAGAGCATTGATCAATGTCAAAGTGTCCGCATTCGATCGTAGTAAAGAGACACAAAGACGCAATGCCATTTCTCCAAATGCATCACAGAGTCCCAGGAAACGCCCGTGCGTGTCATCTCATTATATTATCAAAGAAAAACGCCCCTGGGTATCCTTCGACTGCAGCATAAAACGAGAACAACTCCATCGCATAAAAGATCTTAATCCAAGCTCGAGAATGCCTCTCCATCCCAGAAACGACTCCAGGACATCCTCCCGATCCTTTTTCGGCACCGACAGAAAGTCTGCGAGCAAGACCGTGTCTTAGACGTGCATGATACGCCCATCTCACAAGCGCCGACAGTGCATTGGACTTATTTTCCTCTTTCCGTCGGAAAGCTTCTCGCTGAAGGATGTCACCGCCGCTTAATCGAACACCGACGCCTCAGGGTACCCCGAAAAGATTTCCTTTAACAGCTCCTCCATAGCGTAAGATCTATCGTAGCGATGGATTCCCGCGTCCAGCCTCTTAAACGTCCAACCGTGTCGCAGATAGAGAATTGGATCTGTGCGAGCGTTTATTAGATTAATGAAGCTTCCGACCGCGAGACGCATTTGTTGTAGCGAGACTTAATGGTTTGATCCGCTTAGGGTGTTCTAGAGGAGATAGTGCTCGAGCATAAGCATGTTGTCCCTCGCTAGAGACCTGGCCTCTTCCGAGTCTGCTCCTAGCGAGACTAGTTCCTACCAAGACTAGCCGAGCTCCGCCTACTACACTAGCCCTCTCCCGTCGGTCCAGAATTTCGTGTTAATAATGCTACTAAGGCGCTAATTGTTGAACTTAATTAGAGAGATCGGGATCTCTAGCTTAATGTAAGTAAAGCGTTCTAGCATTATAAAGGGGATAATGTAACGCAGATCCGTAGCTAGTCTATCGTCGACATAGCGAACGGCAGGGAGGGAGGTCTTGTTTACGAAGCGGATTACTATTTCAGATTCGAATAAAAATCCATAGAGGTAACTAGCGAGATATGCTATTACCGGATTAAGACCTTGCATCGTACGCATAGCGCTCTACTCCTCCGCGTTCGTTACTGCAATTTGTGGAACGACGTTAGTGCCGTTCTTCGATGTAATGCGTCCTCCTATACTATGTAGAGTAGCTCGTTCGGAAGGATAATTAGACTGCCGCCTTGCGCAGGCGTAATCGTCGCTATAGTTGTAGCCTTGTCCTCTAGTCGAGATTATAGGAGAAGGAGTATGTAAAACGCGAAGGGAGGTCGAGACGCGGATAATTAACGATTACCGCGGGCGGGCGGCAAGAAGCGGGCCGTAGCGGCGCCGATTTTAGCGAAGTAAAGTCGGAACTTATAAGCACTTCTCGGCTTCCAGACTGCATATACCTTACGTCTACTAGCAGCATCGAATCGAACTTCTCCGAATACTAGTCGACCGCGTTATTTATAATTCTCGCTTTGCACGCAACATTTAACTGTCTTCTTCTGCCGAACATACACGCTAAGCAACAAGCAGTGCTAATACATTAAGACTTTTGCCCTTAGGATTTAAGGCATAGCTAAGCTAGCGGAGGCCTTACTACGGGCGCAACTCGTTCTCCCCGACAAAATGTCTCTCCTATACCCGGAAGCCGCTACGCTAGGCTCCCTTATCGTTAACCTTACCGCCGCGATCGTCTAAGAGCGTAAACCTCGTATTGCGGCTTCTAGTATCGAGGAATGGAACTCCGTACAAGACCTGCTATACCGGACATCTAGAATAGCACTTCTCGCCGGTACTTCCTCCGGAGAGAAGATCCCGTTAGAACTAGTTATCTACTTTACGAACGAGGCTTTTTCGGCGTATAACGACGAGACGATCCCTAACTCGATCCTAGCGAGCTTTGCTACAGTTCGCGTCGAGCTCCCGTTCTCCGTTCGCGCTATTAGTAGCCTACGCTACCTCGGCATCCTTATTATGCACTTCTGCCTCGACGAGCGCAAAGCATAGAGGTATCGCGCGGAAGCAACTAAGTAGTTGTCGGTAAAAGGCACCTCCCTCTACCTTATAGCGTTCGTCTACTATGTTATCTCGAGCATCGAGCAGGGGTCTAGCGACGGCGCGTACGATAGCGCTCTCGATTCGCAACTGCTTAAACATGTCCGTGGAAAAGTCGAATACTTACTAGAGGATACGGAAGACTAGTTGCCTGCGGGCTAGACGGTGCAGACATTAGAGCAGGGAATTCTAGATTATAAAGACTATGCAATAAGACTTTCGGAGGGGCAGACTATCCGGCGGCTTAGCTTCGTAGTATAGCTGCTAGCTTTAGGCATGTGTGCGTTGTTAGTCGAGCGCTAGGCTTTATTAAGCAAAATTATTACGCTCGGATTGTTAGTAGTTACGTTCTAGTGTGCGATAAGTACGAGAATAGCCGGAAAGTTTTAATAGTGCTCGTTAGGTAGGTTCATCCTGCGGGTAGTACATAAGAGAAATAGGGATATCTCTAGATTAAGACACGAGGTCCGAAGACGTAAGTCGCGCTTAGAAAACGGAGAGCTGTTAGATTAAGCTCGTTCTAGGCCGAGACATGGATTGCGTTTAGACACTTAAGAACAGCAGAGACTTAGGTAGGCACATTATTAAAATAATTCTATGCCGATATAGAGGCTAACAGGGTTCCTCTGCGACAGGGAAATAGGGACTACGATAAGACAAAGCAGTAGTCGGCTCGAAGAAAAGACTTAAGGAATTAAAAATAGACGAGGAAACTTTACAAAGCAGCAAACCGGTATACCGATACCGTGCACGGTTTGTATAGCCTAACGAGAAGTTATAGCACTTAGGGAGGCGATTCTTTTCTAGATAGTAGTTGCATTGCATACGTCTACCTACTTCTTAATCCGACTAAGCGTCTATCGTCGCAACTGCGTGCATCCTGTCGTGCACAATCTCAGACATGCCTTTCTGCCGCTACTATATCTCCTATCGCTTTATATACTCCAATCGTAATCCCTATTACAGAACTAATACCTTACCTTTACTAACCTATCCTTACCTATAAGCCTCCCTTTAACCTAATACGTTCCCGCCAAAGTATTATATGCAGCTCTCCTCCACCTCGCGATCCACTTAGTGCTAACTCTCTTACTGCGCAAATCCCGGCAGACACGAATGTCGATGTCCTAGGCGAGATTTTGCATCTATCGCAATGGAAACTGCTCGTAGACGAGATCGGATGTCTAAGTTATGTCGTTACGGGAGAGTGATCATTTGCCTGCGGTGTAGGTGTAGTGCATAGTCAAATTGCCCATCGCAGCTAGTCTTCTGATTATAGGGTAGCGCTCGGAGGACTGCATTGCGATGTTAAGGCTAATAGTTAGGTTTTGGAATTTTTTAAGGATAGAGTCGGAAACGGGGTTGTTTGGGACTGCTAGTGCAGCAGAGTCGCTGAAGTGGATGTAGAGGGTGGATAGGAAGTCGATGTTAGAGGGTTTGCTAGTAAGGGCGTTCAGCTAGGGAGTTAGATCCCTAAGACTGCACACGGATCTCCATTCTGATCGATTAATGCAGGCGACGCTAAGGTCGGTTCCGAATAGGACCGTGGAGGTTACTATAAGCTGGAGCATTTCTGGTAGCGCATAATTAAGCACCTGGAGCCACATTTCGTCCGGCAACAAGACCGGATCCTTCGGAGACACTTCTGCCTGCATAGTGTTAGTTCTCTAAGATTTTGTAAAGCGAAATGAGATATCTTCAGAGGTGACGTAGGGACTTCTTATATATGGAGGCCGAGAAGGCGCTCGAGGTATCGTGTGTCGAAAGCCGTGATGTGGCACGGCATTATAACAACGACCAGTTACTTCGAAACAAGAGTTAATCGCTAATAAATGATAACATTAATCTATCTATTCGAGTGTATTCGGACAGTTGTCGTATTGCTTCTCGTTAGCAACAAGGTCGCAGCAGATCTAACTTAATATGCCTTCGTAGGTCTGCACTCTTTCTAGTTGTCCGGCTTTCCTGTTACAAGGCGATAATGCTCCCAATTACGCTTTTATTAGTCGCCGGAAACAAAATACAATTAACGAGCTTATTGCTTAAGCTCCCCCGATCGCCTACTCTACAGATACCTCTAATACTCCTGCTACGTCTCGACGCATCTAATCCCGCGATTAAGATATCTAATGTTCTAGTAGTACGGAAACATCTATTCGGGATCTTCGATGTCGTTAATTGCGTCTAATGCCTTATTAACGTCGTTGCGGTACTGCATAAGCTACTTCGAGTCGAGTCGCCTAAAGAGGAGACTTAGTCGGACATAGTCGTTAATTAGATAGGCTATTAGCTTAAGAAATCGGGACAGCTCGCTAGGCTGGCCTTTTATCTTAATCCAGGAGGTAGCTTCGGGTCGAAACGACTACGTCCGACTATCGAAGGTATACGAAATGCACAGCTTCCCGTAGATCTTATGCCCGCGGTACTTAGTTATGCAGATAGGGACGATAAAGGTAAGATTTCTAAACTTAGAGATTATAATGTTCGGTACTACATCGCTTAATAGAGCGCATGCCCCTAAGCTCGTAAAGAGGACGTTAAGTGTTAGCGCCTTCTTGCCGACAAGCGCCGCGAAGTCGAGACCGAGATCTAGAAGCGCTCGAGTGCTGCTCTAGTCGGCAACGTTGTCGGCCGCGAGCTTTGCAGGTCTCTCGAGGAGGTTCATTAACGAGACTTCGAGGTTAAGAGAAGTTAGAGTGCAATAGTGCAAGACGTCGAGCAGTAGCTCTTAAGGTAGAGAAGCTCTAACTTTTAGTAGCGGCTTAGGAGCTGTCGCTATAGCCGTTATCTTTAATCTTGTAGTTAAAGAAGGGAAGGGAAAGATTAAGGGACAAAGGGTAGCAAGTTAAAGCAACGACAACGCACTTTTCTTCGGTGTGTCGTGTATTATATGCCTAGGTGTAAATTGCATTATAACTAGACTGCGAATAGCGAGGGCGCTTTACTTAAAATCTCTGCCTAGGTAATTCGTTAGGTTATCGAGACTCCGTCGTTTTAGCAACTGCCTAACCCGGTATTCGTTATCTCCGTCCGCAAGCTTAATTTGTCTCTTTCGCTTCCGACCTTAACGGGCGATTAACCCTTATGTACCCGCTACACGCCGAAGAGGATAGCCGAGGCGTCTAACGATTCGACCTCGTGTTATATCCTACGCTTTAGTCCGGCCGTAAGAAGCTCTAATTATAGCACTGCAATGTACGCTAGCAAGCCCTCGTACTAGCGGTACCTAATAGGAATGCCCTTAAACTAGATCGCACTAACGGGTATTATCCGCATTATACATACAGATCTAGAATTAATTAGGTATAAAACGACCTTAGGTTTAGACGATCGAGACTTACGATCTTCGCAAGCTGCTTCCCTGTTTACTCTACACTAATAGACGCTTCTAGACCGCCGGACGTCTCTTATAGCGCAGTCCTCGGAAAGCATACTACTCGGTCGGGTCTGTACGGCGAATTGTTAGTAGATTAAGGTTAAGCTTATTAGAGACGCCGACAAGATAGAGCGAGGGTAAGGCAGATAGATCTGGGATCTAGAACGGGCATTCGCTCGGAAGCGTCGTTCGCAAAGCAGACGCTAACATAATTGCATTTGTAAGTCCGGGAAGCAAAGTAGGAGTTCGAAATATTAAACATAGTAAGAGCGAAGAGCGAGGAAGCCGGTTAATCTACGTATCGTGTAGTAAAAATCGTCCGTTCTTAACTATATTATTGTCCCTATTCGAAATCGAAAGGAGCAGAACGAAGAAGGTATGCCTTAGGTGTCGGCGGTATTAACGAACGGTAGACTACCTGCTTCTACTGTTAGCGGATAGAGTAAGTAATACAGTAAGTTAGAGCGAGATCTGTACGAATATTTTATAATTAAGAGTTATAGTTAAGTTGTGGTCTATATATAGGCCGCCTTACCCGAACGCCTACAACGCTAGGAATAATTTCGCAGCAAGCATTAGCGAGAGCTATTCTAAGATTCCGAGCATTCGACACCTAGCAAGCTAAAAGCAAAATTAGCTATAATCTTTATATTACTAATGTCCGTAAGGTCTCTTCTTATTAATCGTCGTCGGACGAGTCGGAGTCTTCGCCGCGGAGCTGTCGCGCCTCCTTATCCGCGATAGCCTTAATACTACGCTCGAAACCGTAAACTATCTAGATGCCGTTCGAGTAAGTCTATAAAGTATCCTCTATCTCCTTAATCTTCGCGACTGCGTAGTAGAATACTTCCTAGTAGACCTGCAGTCGAGCTAAGTTTAGCCTCGCGGTTAGGAGACGCGGGTCGATCCTAGAGTAGAAGTTTTTAGCTAACGCGGCGCCTAGTCCCGGCGGATTCTACACGCTAGCTACTAATAGCAGCTAGAACGTCTTATCGTTACGAGGGATCCAAACACCGTTGCTAAAAGCGTAGCTAAGAGCGAGCTTCCTAGCGACGAGCTCTCCTCTATTAATTCGTATAAAGATAGGGACATAGAAGACAACATGCTTAAATCTCCTTAGTACTATGTTAGGGACTCTAGGGCTAGGTAATAGGAGCGAAGTCGGGAGGTAGGTATCGAAGCGAACAACTAGAGTTAACGGGATATCCACAGAACTCTAACCCGTTAGCTTAGCGATCTCGGGCGTAAGGCTTTTAAGGCGGCGAAATGCTTGCTAGTCCGAGTAGTTGTCGTAACGGATTTTTAACGCGAGCAGAGACAGGGGTTAGTTGCCGCACGGATAGACGGAAGAGATAACTAGTTGCAGGGTCTGGGGCGTGGCTTCGTTAATAACCTAGAGGATAGGTTCGTTAGGGAGGTTAGGCATAGAGGCCGGGCGACGGACATAGTTATAAGTTGCGGTTGTTAGTTTGTGGGTTTTGTAGTTTAAGGGAGCTAAGCAGGAGAAGGGAGCTAAACCGGTCGGGTTACTTATATGTCTTCCTAAGGTAGTGCAGAACACAATAGGGGATTTTTAAAAGGCATTATCCTCTAGCTTTCGTTAAGTACAAGATAATAAACGATTCCTAGACAATGCTATGTACCGCGTTGTAGCATTTAAGCTATGCCGTGGTCGATGCGAAGATGTAAGATTAAACATAAGGACGTACCCGTATTAAAGTCTACGTCGTTAGAGCGTTTTTTCTGCGGTCGGGCCCGCCGGCTTTATCCGACGCGTTTGTACAGGCTAGTCGACTAGATTTCTTAGACTCGTTTGCAGACTACTTAACAACACCGTTCGACACCGCTTAACCTCCCTAGGTTACTACAATAGCCGCTGCAACAGCAAACCCTGCACTAAATCCGATACGGCGATTAGAGCTAAATCTTCCAGACGACTTATTACTAGACATCTTAGACTGCTTACTCCTAAAGACTCTTAAAATCGGTTTCTTATACGGTGCTGCCTAACAGACGACCCCCGCTATAGTCGGCACTAATGTCTCGGAATAGAGAGCTACGCGCGGCCTCCTCGACCTTACGCCGCAGATAGCGGAGCTTACCGGTCCTAACTCCCTCTCTAGATTCTCCGCTAGCCGAACTACTCTCGACCTATACTTTAAGAACTAGGCTACTCCCGCAGCCTTCTAGTGTACTATTCCTAAGTCTATCCTAGGGAAGTTCCGGCGGTTACGAATTAACATCCCTCTCTCTCTGCTCGACCCGGGCAACTATCGAGTTCTTGCAATGCTTAAAATCGAGTTTACCCGCGAGACATCCGGCGCATAGTTACAAACCCACACTAAATAGAAGCAAGTCTCCGGTGCAACTATAGCATATCCCTCGCTCGTCTAGACTTAATTCCACTTCGAAGGGATTATTAGCGGGGCCATTAAGCAAATCGTTCCGCTTCCGGCTAATATTACTGCCGCAAGTCTATAGAGAATCCGGTAGGTACTAGTTACCGTACTGCGAGACTTGCCGCCGAATAATGTACATCTTTTCTAGCCGCTCTTCGGACCTTAGAGATTCATCGAGCTAAATAGAGCGATTCGGCATTATAAAGAGTTTTAGGTAAAGGAGAAGAGGAGAATAAAGATTAAGAGCATTATGCTAGTAGTACATATAGTATTGTTAGTAGTAGCGTTGTCCGTGCTCCCTCTGCTTATGCTATATAGGACCTAGAAGAGGTCTCTTTAAGTAGAGATAGTTACTTTCTAACGACAAGCACGATTGCTGTATGCTAAAGCGGAAAGTTGTAAATTAATCGGAACTTAATTAGGAAACTATGTAGGTCTTGCTACGGACTTTTGCATAATTAGAACTCCTCCTAGGCTTAAAGCATCGAGATCCGAAACAACAATAATTAGTATAAGGCATGCTTATAGGCACGCAAAAGCAAACGCAGTTTCTAGACTAAAAGCTTAAGATCCCTTTCTAGTTAGCACCCTTTTAGCAAGACCGCTTACGAAACATCGCAAACGCTATTAGTTAGAGCTAGTATTACAGTCCTTAATATTACGGCTCCTCTTAGGTCGGTCGTCCGAAGACGCGGCGTAATAGGTGCCTTGCACGCATTTCAGCCGCATTCTTCTTAACCGTCGAGACCCGTTCGAGACTATATGCAAACAGCCGCAGATTAAACCCCCTTAGCACAAAGTCTAAGCCCGGGACCCTGCGAGAAGCAAGAGAAATCCTCTCCTCGACGTGCTTTCGGAATCGTAAGAGCTAGATTAAACTTAAGTTCGAGTTTAGCAGATCGTTAGGAAGACCGTAGTTAATGCTATTAGCAAGCATATATAATAATCGTGCTAGAACTCCTTCTCTTCTAGAGGCGGCTAACCTAGCGGCTAAGAATCGAGCTTCGGATTCTCCTCCGGTAATCGAGATCTATGCTGCATCGTCCGCTTAGTAAGTCTATCCTTGCCTTAAGCGTTCGTACTTTAGGACTAATTTGCCGATAAGGGTATAGCGACTATAACGTCCGTACCTAATAACGATCGGGACGGTAGCGGTAAAGTGCTTAAGCTTGTTAAGGATTACGTCTAGCACACTGTTAGCAACAAAAGATCGCTAGACGACGTTGTCGAAGCCGACGTTTAGTATAGAGGGCTACTCGATAGTAGACCTTTTACCTGTAAGGCTAGTAATCTCGAAATTAAGGTTAAGTAGGGCGCGGGTAGATCGCTACTCCGATGTATTAGTACCGGCGATCTGGGGCAACACCTCGATGTTCGTCTAGTAAAGGAAGTTTGCGACAGCATCCTTTACCCGGTCGTCGTCGGCGACTACGACGTTAATGTCTAAAGAAGACGGAACGGTGTAATTAAAGATCTGCAGGATAAGCTCGTTAGGGAGAAATAACTTAGCTTTCGGCGGCGTTAGAGCTAGAGTAGATATGCTCGGGCGCCTTAGGTTGCTAGCAGGTAAGTGCTCGGTCGAAGCCGACATGTTCGTAGGTTCGATAGGAAGCATTTTTAGAATTGTTTAAAGAAGGGAGAAAGAAGAAGGAGAGTAGGGCGTCGAGGGAGTAAGCTTAATATATTAACGCAATATGTCGTATGTAAGAGTCGCATCGCCGTAAATAGTATTGTGTGTAAAGTGTTCTGCATAGAATAACAAAGGACTTTTCGTAAACAGCACATTACTTACTATCGAAGGCTATCGGTAACGCCTTAGCTTCCGTAAGACTCCTCGGAGACTTAACACTACCGTCCTATGCGTTTAGGATAGCTGCAACATATGCCTCTTGTGCAACTACTAGGCTGCTAGGAGCAGCGGCTATAATCTTAGCCTACTGCCTCTCCTCCACCTACGGAACCTTCTCTTTATTAAGAGGAAAGAAGGTAAATGCCTCCACTTTTGCATCGTAGTCTCCGCGCGCTATCCTATCGAATCGCGAACGCCGCTAAGTTAAGATCTTCCTATTCCGTACCTCCTTACAGGTCTTAAACTAGCTCTTAACTATATCGTGCGCCTTATAAACGATCTCGGTTAAGACAGCGTCGACTTTCTTCGCAGGCTTAAACTTCCGGTTAAGGCTAAAGATTAAAGCGATAGTGCGTAGGACCTAATGCCCGAAGAGCTTAGGGGGATTTCTAGAGACTGCGGCCTTCTCTAGCATTAGAAATCCGTTTTAAAGCGGGCCTAAGCACTCTGCCTTGCGACGAGTACTAACCTAGACGTAGTCGCTAGTCTCCTGCTCGGCTAGCTATTAGCCCCAGATTGCGCAGGCAAGGAACTCGGACTTTTCTATAGTGTTTGCGTAAGCCGATCGACCTAGCTAGGCGTTCTTAATAAGGTTAAGAAACGTCGTCCAAGCTAGCGATTTCTCCTTGTTGTACTCGGAGTAGGACTCGCAGAGTTAAAGATAGTAAAGGCTTCTCTTAAGCTCGAGGACGACGACGGCCTGCTTCGCTTAGAGGTCGGTAGCGAAGTCTTAGAAGTTTAGCGCCGAAAGATCGAGATAGAACGGATCCTCCGATAGGTCGGTATCTAGCGTAAGGACGGAGAATTTAGTATGCGCAATAATATAGCGTAGAGAATTAAAGTACACTTCCCCCTAGCGGAGCTTAATTGCTATTTAGTGCCACTTACGCGGGCTAAATGCGACCGCTTCCCAAAACGATAGCGCTTGCTCGATAAGTTCTTTAACAGCGCCGGCGATAAAAGGCAGGCAGCTATAGAACTCGGAGCGTGCGCACATCTTACTAATGTTACCTAAAGCGCTGCGCTAACAAGCAACGTTATACGTCTTGTTGCCGATCGGGATGTAAAGGCGTTTAGGGTCGATCTTAACGCTATAGAGGAGCTCGAACATAATAGCGTGCTAAGTAGCCGCTTCGACGATACCCTCCTAGTCGTTCCGGTAGTCGTTCGCGCGAGGCTAGTCGAAGGTAGCGTAACCTAAGTTTTAGAAAGTCTTAAACCTGTATCTTAGGCCTCCTAAGTCGTACCGCTAATAAAGGTTAGCAAGGATCGGAACACGCTAGGACTAGAGGACTTACGGTCCCTTCTAGCAACGCGGTTTTATCGACGATCTTTAGCGCTAAAGTAAATACGCGAATAGGATCGTCTTCGCCTAGCACCTTTACTAGCTCTAATTTGTCCTAGTAAGCGCAGTAGCCTAGCTTATCGGGCGTGCGAAGAAGAGGCGCAAACGCTGCACAGTGCGCTATAATTATCTTGCGATTAAGAATAAGGTCGTCCTCGTATTGTGGAGATAGTCTAACGCGCAGAGTGCCGCCGGCGATGCGCAGAGGCGGAGAGGTGCTTATTTTGTCGAGGATGTCTTCGACAGTATAGTCGTGCTATAGAGGTATGTAATACAACTAATTGCGAAGGTTAAAGAGAAAGAAAAAGGAAGGTAGGCGTAAAATTCATAAAAGTTAAGTATAGAAGAAGTGCAGCAGATAATACGACTTAAGGAAATGCTAAGAGATATTTTTGCAGCACGTGCTACAGATAATAACTAAGGAGGTCGTCCTCTAGCAAAAAGGCCGGACAATACGACGGAGAGAGACACGGACGTTCGTAGTAGAGGAGATAATACATAAAACGAACAAAGGCAACGGCAAGAACATTCTTCTCGCGATCTAGCAAACTAAAGGACGGGTTCTAGGCTATTAAATGCATCTGGAAAGATTTAGAGAAGCGCGCTTAAAGGATCTTGACTATAAAGCAGATCGTAAGGCCGAACGCCGTGTACTCGAGTCTCCCTATAGAGATTATAAAGATCCTTCTAATATCTAAAGTTAACGCTTTTAGCCTCTGCCCTTAGACGTTGCTCTACCGCCGCAGCAAACGGCCTCTAAGCCGACATTATGCTTAAAGAACCCTACAGCCCTCGCTCTACCTTACTTACAGGCTCTCGATGCTCTTCCTAGGAACTCTCGCCCTAATCTCTAAACAGAGACCGTAGCACAGAGTCCTTGTAAGAATTCTCGCTAGGGTCGACTAGATTTCGGCACTTGTAGAATCCTAATGCCCGGAGAAGTCCGGGCGATGCGACAGTTCCACTCTTTAGCGTAACCTCGAGCGAGCAACCCTACTCCTTGTCGAACTTCCAGGGCACCTTACTTTCGTCCAGGCCTAGATACGTAAAAGAGCTTTTCGACTAGTCGAAATACTCTGGGATTCCGCGGCCCCAGCAGGTACGACGATACGTAATAACAATACTGTCCTCCTAGCGTTCGGTACGGACTCTTAAGACGTCTTGTATAATGTCGTTAGCGTAGTAGACGATCTAGCTAAGGGCTGTTTTAACTACTGTTGTCGATCTAGCACTTCTGTCCGCGCCGAGAAGGTCGAGTGCATCCTCGACGGCGCTCTTCCTAAACAGTAGTAACGGATCGGGCGATAAAGAATGCTCTTAGATGTTAGCGACTCCGCGCGACAGAGGTCCGGCTTGCCGCGACCGGCGTTCCTTAAATCGGTTGCGTTTGTAGATCTAGAGGAGCTCGCCGGCCTCTTGTTGCGACAGCCATTCTCCGTAGATTATGCGCGCAATGTATCTAGCGCGCTCGAAGGCTTTCCCGGCTAGTGTAGGGAGAACAGTCCGTGTCTCGTTCTTGTTAATAAGTGTTGTACGGACAGCGACTTCATGTCGGCCGTCTTGCGAGGTCTTGTAGGAGCTGCTTAACTACAGCGCACGTAGACGTGCGGACAGAGTTACTACGGTCTTTGCCTGCTCCGCTATAGCGGCTTTCTGGCGTGCGAGCATGTCTTCGTCCGAGATCTTAAGGTCCTCGGCAATCTCTTAGAGCTATACTGTTCTACCCGACTCGTCTGCCCGCACTATCTTATAGCGGACTGTATCGAAGTACAGATCTAGCTACCGAAGCTTAGCGCCGAGGTCTAAGTACATGCCCGGATTAAGAGCTACGCAGTATGCAAGGGCTAGCTGTTCGATTAGCTAGTCCACCGCATAATTAGCGACCTTTTCTAGACATCTATAGTACTCGGCGAGCGAGCAGAATTTGTACAGCTAGCGCATTGTACGGGTGCAATTGTGTGAGTTTGTGCTATTAAGGATCTTTTTCTACTAATTCTCGTCGTCGATCTCCTCGATGCCGATGCTTGCTTTAAGATCCTAAAAAGCGACTAGGAAGCTATGCAGAAGCCGGAAAAGGATGTAGTAAAGGAAGGCGGCCTCGTTAAGAATATTATCGCGGTCGGCTAGACAGACCCGATAAATAATCCCGCTTCTGTGCTAACCTAGCTCCGCGAGTTCCGATAAAACGAATAGGATGCGCTTTTTCGGCTACTAGCAGCTGCTAGGTTCTAGCTTAAGATTAGAGACGAGAGACTGTGCTATAAAATTAGCTAGGTTCTAAACGGATTATTAGCGCATCTTAGTACTTACCTGCCCGTCTAGGACGTAGGTATCCTCGATATAATTTAGCGCAAGAGACTACACTCTTAGCGACTTTAGCTCTCCTGTCGTCTAATCCGGCACTTAGTAGACATCCGATCTATCCTACTAGGCACAAGAGTCGGCTAACTTAGGATCGCGCAGGATCGGCTCGAGCGTCGGACAGTGCGCTATAAGGACTTCCCTGTTAACGAGCATATCTCGATTAGCGGTTTCGTCGATTCTAATGCGAAGAGTTCCGTGCGCCAGGCGCAGCGGCTTAAACTCGTGTCTGTTATCTATTACTTCGTTTAACATAGCTAATAAGTGCTTTGGAAAAAGTATAGGTGTAGAGTATAGGAAGAGGATAAAGTAGTCGAGATTAAAGGCGAGAAGTTACAAGTCTGCACGAACTTTTGCGTCCTACTAGCGCGAAACATTAGCTCGTGAATTAAGGGCAGGGCGTAGCTTCTCGGGCTCCAGTTAGGAATAACAGAGTCCGTTTCTTGCGTATTATGTATAGTATAAATCGCTGCTTAATTAAAGCTCGACGGTATCGTTATAAGCGACGTTATACAGGCCTATCTATAAAGATAGGATTAGAGAGCATGTTTTGTCTTGTGTTCTTCGTTACAGAATTAATGCATGCTAGAGTACTACTATTAGGGAGGATTAGGAGCTACTAAACGGGCAGGCAGGCTTAATGTTAGAGTACTACACTTTGTGCAGGTGTTTGTCGACCGCTTTGTCTGCGGCTCGGATCTTCGTAAACAATTCGTTTACCTCGAGCGTGCAGCAAAGCTAATAGAACACTATATAATCTAATTTATAGAAGTTAGGTGTTGCGAGCTTTAAATACCGTGAAGAACTATTTTAGACCTTAATATAATTTATAGCCTTTTATTAAGGCGACTTATAAAGGTCTAACCGCTAGATGGATTATTATCCGACGGCTGGCCTATACTTATACTCTCCTTCGAAAACTATTTTCTAAAGCATCGCCGTAGAACACTACCTAAAGCTTTACTAACCTCTATCGACTACGTTCGTCCTAGCCCTCTTCCCTTCTACTACTGCTAAATTAAGACGCAGCATGTCTTTCTATCGAGCTCGAAAACTTCGTATATGCCTAGTGCCTCGGGCAATGTTCTAAGAACAGCTGCGCTACTTATCGGACCTAACGGCAGATTACAGCCGCGGTATATTATTCCGTATCTTTCTATACTAGCCGAATAAACGACGGAGAGTTGCAGCGATTGCACTCCTTATTCCTGTTACACTACGTCCTCTATCTACAAGGTACCGCCTAAGCACAAAATCCTTATCGCGGACGCTAATCTCGTTTATTGCTACGGTGCTCCTCCCGGCACCCGACTCGCTAAAGCCTACTAAGCTAAGTCTAGTCTATCGTCCTCGTAGAGTATGCGGAGAACATTATCCTCGTCGGCGTCTTCCTCCGGATTAAGCAAATCCTTGCACACGAACATACTTAACGCCTGCAGCAAGGGCGCAGGTGCCGCGGCACTACTTACCGGCGCGACGGTTAGGTTGCAGTCCCACTTCGCCTTGTCCTTCTACGGCGTCTCCTACTCGTCCTATCTAATGTATGTAAAGACGGACGGCTTATAGTCGACCGGAAAGCCACGATCCTAGCATGTGCGACTGTACGTTAAGATCTGCCCGCCTGCTTTAATCTCCGTCTTGTGTTAGAACACGTTCTCGATAATATCGTTAGCATAGAGGACGATATAGCTTAGGGCAACGTATACAGCCCTAATAGCCTCCTCGCTGCAATCGCCTCCGAGAAGCTCTATATACTTCCCTGCCGCATCGAACCCGAAAAGATAGGTAGGCTCCGCGGCGTTAGCGTGCTGTTAAATCTCGGCAACAGACCGAGCAAAAGGCCTAGCGCTTTGAGAGACGGTATTATGCCTGCTATAATTGTTTCTGTAGGCTTCTTTACTAACCTCTTATTACGCGAGCTATTCGGCGTAGATTAACCTCGCGATAAAGCTAGCACGTTCGATGTCTTTGCTTATGTTAATTATTAACTAGAGCTTAAGTTTGTTTATTATAGTCGTGCGGATAGCTCTATTGTCGTCCTAGCCGAGCCGCTTCTAGTAGGTTAAGAGCTGGATTTAGCGAAGACGCACCGAGAGGCTTCGCACGGCTTCTTTCTAACTAGTTATAGTACGGTCCCGCAGGCTGTCTAGTTGCTCCTTGCTAACATTAAGCATTTCCGCGATTTTATCGTAATAATTATAGAATTTCCTTAGACATACTAAGAGATAGCGCAGGGCATCGAAGAACAGGTTGCTCTAGCGCAATTTCGCGCCGAGTAGCAGGAATTGCTACGGCTCGAGAGCGACGGCTTTTAAGAGTAATGCTTCGCTAGCTAACAAGTCCACAACCTAATCGACGAGTTTTAGCAAGCAGCCGTAGTACTCCGCGCGGGCGCAGAATTCGGACAGCTATCCGACTAGTTAACCCTAACAGATATAGTCCGATAAATCTTAATCCTTATTATCGAAAACGGCGTTTGGAATATCTTCGATGCAGACCGGGAACTTGTGGAGCATGCGGAACATAATGTAGTGTTAGTGGACTGCAATCTCGCGCTATACCTAACTATTGTCTCCGTCGTAGTTGCAGCGACTGTCGATGTCTTTCTATTTAGGTTCGGAGAGCTCCGAGTTCTAGAAGGGAGTCGCGCTCCTATAGGTATCCGGGCGAAGTAACTGCGAAGAGTGTTAGCAAGCCGCAGAGAGGGTTAGACTTTAATAAGTACTTACGTTACCCTCGAGGATGTAGGCGCTATTAACAAGGTTAATAGCAAGCGACCAGATCTTAACCGGGTAATCTTTACCGGACACTTTAATTAGTTTAGACTTGCCCTAGCAATATCGAGGATCGGTCGAGCTTAGGGCGCGCAAGACTAGCTCTAGTGTAGGACATAAAGCTGCAATTACTGCCTTGTCGAGGAGCATGTCTTAGGTTAAGTCGGCATTAATCTTAATGCGCAAGGTGCCGTGCGCAAGACGGGTAGGTTTGAACTTTAGCGCGTACATCTTAATAATGTAGCGTTTGTAGTCGTAAGTGTGCAAGATTAATTTAATTCCTTAATGTTAGAGGAATAAAGTAGACGACGTCGGAAGAGCGATTTAGCGGAAGAAGACACGACTAACTTCGGCTCGAGCTAGTGCGAAACTTTGCGGTCGTGAATTCGATAACATAACAACGCACGTTGCAGGAGCATAACCTCCTTTCGTGTCTTCGTGCAAGGGACTAGGCGATTCTAATATACGCAGAGCTAGGCACAGTATGCTAGAGATATAGTTGCAGCATCGATTCCCTTATAGTACAATTTCCGTCCGAGTTTACGTAATTTTAGATATACAGTCGACACTTCTGACTTCTGTTCCTGCTATCGATAAGCGTGGAGCTAAGCAGATGCTATACTTCGATAATGTAATAACAACGCAAGGTGCATGCGCTTTACGCCTTACGTTGCTGCAACCCTCGCCGCTTAGTCTTCTTATATTAAAAGTCTGTAGTTAGAGTTAGGCACGGCCAGGCAGGCAGGCAGGAGTTGTCCGCGAGAGACTTAGTTCGACACGACGAATGGGCGGCAAGATTATCTTTATGCGGAATAGAGGGAGTGTCTCTGTCTCTGCTTAAATACTTAGTTCTAACGCCGAAATCGTGCAAACGATCGAGCGTTATTGTTCGATTCTAACAAAGCAAAGAGAAACGCTAAGCTATAGCAAATGCACATCCCGACTGCTTAGCAACTATCCTACTCTAACATTTTGCCGAGGCCTTGCTAATCGCCTACAACTAACATCGCCGGATTACATCCTCCTATGCGTGTGTCGCCTTTAAGGGTGCTATAGACCTGTAACATAACTAGGAAGGGTTCCTGCTAGATTACGCCCGCTCTAAGCTAACTAGCCGCGCTCGTACCTCCCTAGGACTTAGTCGGTAGTAACAGATTTTCCTCCGTTATCTCGGGTCTACCTATGTTAACTCGTTCCTCGCTCCTAAAATCGTTATGCTCTCTATACCTAGCGCTAGCAGTCGGGACTCTAAGCCTTCCTTATCGCCCTGCAAAACTATCTTCGGCATGTCGCTCTACGCCTCCTCGCCCTTCTATAGAACATTAGTCTCGTCTAGTCCTATGTAGGAGAACGTCGCATCTTTGTCGTAGATACCGAAGAGTGCATTCCTACGGGCCTAGCGATTAAGGCGGAAAGTAAGCGCGGGGCCGTTCTTCTCGGTTACCGTAGTCTCCTTAAAAAGACGTTAGACAAGATCTCTAGCCTCGCGAACAAGATCGTTAAGCTTAATGTTAATCTGCTGTGCAGCTACTCCGCTAGTCTTGTCGTCGTATATAAGGTCGACATAGTCTTAAGCTGCATTATTACTAAAGAGCAGAGCAGGGTTGCGTAAGTGCGCAAAGTGCTAAATCTTCGCTACGATAGGACGGATCGAGACACCGGTGCGGAGCATCGCGGATAAGTTCTGCCACTCCGGAAGCTCTTGTCTAACCTCTTGCTACGAGATCCAGTCGCCGAAGATTAAGCGCGCTAAGTATCTTGCGCGCTCTATGTCCCGCGTTGTAATAGTCTTTTCCTCGCCGAGCGTGCCGTCCGCCTTCTTAATTAGTAAAGCTAGTAGGAGTTAGCGAAGTCGTGCGAGCAGCTCTTGCAGCGTAGATTCCTCCTTACTAATCGCAGACTTGTGCATGCATTTTACTTTCTATAAGTCGATCCCGAGATTAGCTGCGACAAGATAACATATAAACTAGAGTTCCTTCGATAATAGGCTTAGGAGATGTCGGAGCGCGTCGAAGTAGAGCTCTTTCTATCGAAGCTTAGTAGCTAGCATAAAGCATAGCTAAGGGTAACTAGCCGCGAACCTCTAAATAGTCGGCTGGTCCTTTAGCTAATCCACGACTTAGATAGCGACATTTAAGAGACATCTATAGTACTCTGCTCGGGCGCAGAACTTACACACCTAGCCGAGCAGTTGCATCTAGCTCGGGTCGTCGTCCGCGGCACAGGGGTCTTTCTAAAGGACATTTTGCGGCTTATGTTGCGGGATCGAGTTAGGGATACTCTAAAAGGCGACCTTCATTCTATAGATAATGCTAAACATAAAGTTGTGCTAGTCTCTAGCGTCGGTAAGAGTCGGTAGGTTGCGCCGGACCCGTTCGTCTATCCTGCTCTACTCCCGCTAAGAGAAGTCGGAGTTATAAAACAGCTTTACGCCCTTTGCGCTAGAAGCGTCTTCCTCGTGTAATTCCTGCCGGAAAGACTCGTTAGCAAAAGTCAAACTCTTTAAAGTAAACAGGCTTACATAGCTATCGATAAGATACACGCCGTCTACTAAGTTTAGCGCACGAGTCCAGAATCTAATAGGCTTGCTCTCGTCCTCGACTACTAGCACCTCTAACTTTAACTAGTGCGAACGATTATTAGTAGTCCGCGGGGCGCGTAAAACGGGCTCTAATGCAGGACAGCACGCCGCTACAAGCTCTCTGTCTAGCAGCAGGTCGTGCGAAGAGTCCTTGTCTATCTTAATGCGCAGGGTTCCGTGCGCAACACGAATCGGCGCTATATTACTAGAAGCGTGCATTGCGGCGAGATGCTCTTGTTTAAGGAGGTTAGCGGAAGTAGAGGGAGGAAGAGATAAGGAAAGGTCGGGGAGTAAGGGAAGCAGAACTTAGAGACTAGCTTAGCGTAGAAATTAGCGGGCAGTGCATCCGGTTACGTAAGATATGTCTCCGCGCGAGGCGGATAAGAGATTAGTAGGTCCTTAATACGAACGTGTAGCCGTAGAGAAACGGCCGTCTGCACGCCGGTTGCCGTGCTATGTCGCTCCGCTCGGACTTAATTTGGACGCAGTAACCGCGGTTTATTTTGTAGGCGACTTAGTACAGGCTCCAGACTGCGAACAGGAGGCAGGTGCCCGATGTATATAGTAATTCCTACTCGTAGTACACTTAATCTATAAAGTACTGTCCAGGCTACGCTCTTCTTACCTTCTCTATGCCTAACTATCCTAATTTGTCGACCTAGCGCTTATCCTATTGCATTATTAATCGTTTAGCATAGTTTGCAGCCTTACTCGAAGTCTGCTAATTAAACTTCTAATCCGGTATCTACTGCATATATGTCGTACCGTTAACGTCGAACATGTCGACTAGGTCCTCTAAGAACTAGGCGTTAACTTCTTGTGCTCGGTTCCCTCCGGACTCTTCCTAACTCCAGACTATTAGCCTAGCACAGGGCTACATGTCTAGGTTGTGCACGTTGTCCTTCTCCTTGTCTTTAGTCGGAGAGCCCGCATACATTCGTACTAACTCGGCGTCTCGGAGCATAATTTCGGCGTCTCGTTAATCGCGCGCTATACCGTAGAAAGCGTACAGCTAGGGGCTGCGAGGAAAGGTTTCGGTAGTCCAGGCGAGAGACTAGAATCGGAGCAAACATTGTTAGCAGCGTCTTAAAACAGTCCAGCCGAGAGGTATACGGCAGAGGAGGTATTACCTAGATATAGCAGGCTAAAGTAGAGGGAGCACATACTATTACTCGAAACAGCTTAGTCTTAGTAGCTCGTTCTAGTCTTATGCGGAGCGTCTTCGCGGTGTCGTCGATGTCCATCTTATTAAAGCTAAAGCCTAGCTGTTTACGAGCTTTAAGCACGTGCGGGAGGACTATCTCCACGGCCTGGAACCTAGTTAAGAGTTTACTCGGGACATCTGTGCTACGACTATGCTACTACTACTACTACTCTTTCGTTATATCTATTGTCGGCTGCGGAGATTAGATTATGTTAGTCCTGGAATTAATAGGAGCATGTTTAAGTACTTACGACATTTCTCTTGTCTAGCACAATGCAGATTCTTCTCTTATCGATTGCATTGCCGATAGCCTCTATAAGGCGGTAGCGGAAGGCCCGGCTAACTGTTCGTAGGCGGAAGAGGGCACAGAAGGCGTTATTGCTGCGCTCTAAAGTAACATCGCCGTTCCCGGCGATTATATGCAGGTCGACTAGCAGATATAAGAATATTCCGCGCTAAAGCTCTATAGGGAGGCGGAACATGCGAGAAGTCTCGGCGGCATTCGCTATGCTAGTAGTAATAATATCTATATAGTTAGGTCGGTCGATCGGCAGGCGAAGGTAGGAGGAGAGGGAGCCGGAGAGATCGAGGCGGTTTAGCGGCGCAGGTCTTAAGGAGGAGGTCGCAATACAGAGAAAGAGGCGTCTAGATAATGGTATAGTCGGCGACAATGTAGTAGAGAGAAAAGTGTGTTCGAGAAGAGTACGATGTAGCGAGAAGAAGGTACGGAGGAGAAGGTTATATATGCGGCGAAATTTGCAGATCTTAATGCTTAGCTTGCCGATAGCAAGCCGTCGCCGCTTCTTATTTACTCTCGTATACGCTATTTAACATTAAGCTAACTTTCTAATACACCCGGGACACGACTAGTAGTCTTTAAGCAGGCCGCAGAGGTAGGAATCCTTTAATAGTCGCCCCGTCCACTTTGTACTAACCTTCCGAGGACTCTTACGTTAATGTCCATTACCTAGCTAGCTATTATTGCGGCTTAAAAGAATACTAATTAATATTATGCAGCAGACGACAATGTAACGATATCCTACATATGCCGAAGCGGGCGTGCGACATAACGATATAGCCTTTGCCTGCATTAATGTGCTCGTTTAGTTCTATGTACTCTACTGCTTCTCCGATCCTCGGCCTCGATTAAGCCCGGCGCAAGCAGCTAGCTTAAGCTTATCGGATTATTCCTATTGCGGCATACGATTATTTAGCACAATTTTACCGGGTCTCTAGAGTGCAACTAAGGATAACGTCGATTGTTACGTCGTGCTCCGCGATTTTAACCCTAAGTAAACAGCATTAAGCAACCTGGGATTAGCGTTAACTACAACCTAACTAGCCGGAGCTCTTAGAGCTAGTAATAAGGCTTATGCAGAAGGAGGCCCTGTTATCTTGCAGCTAAGCTATAATTAACGTTAAGAATTAATAGGTCTGCTTAACACTTTCATTCCTGTGCCCTTAACCGCCGGACAAAGGTTATGTTCTAGCGGCCATTTTATTACTAAAAGTTAGGCGGGCCCTCGTTGTCGAAGCTTAGTTTTAATAGAACTTTTTAACAACATTTGGGACACAAAGTTACTAGTGCAAATTAGTTCTAGAGCAGCTTCGACCTAATGCTGTCGCTTAGGATCGCCGCTAAAGAGTCGTGTTAAGTAAGCAGGTAATCTGTCTCGAGGCGTTGCCTAGTCTCGTACTCCGAACCTTTCCTAATTAACATTAACCGTTGCTATTAGGTTAGCGACGAAGCTTACGCGTATTAACTCGGCTCTTAAAGCCGCTCTAAGCTCGAATACAATCGTTTAGGCTTTACGCGGCCCTACGCAGCACGAGGAGGCTAGCACTCGTTATTAAGCTGTAAAAGGACTTCGAGACAAAGCTAGTACCTAATAACCGGAACATACATAAGCTCTGCTGCGATACATTAATGTCGACAACGCATACAATTCTCGCCCCTAGGTAGCAAGGAGCCTAAATCGAGGAGCCCGACTATAGCATAAGATGTCGGTGCGTTAGTTGCGATTTGCCGAATAGCTAAAGGAGATTGCCGAGGAGGAAGATGCGGTAGCTAGTACCGAGATAGCCCTAAGGAGAAGGTAGGCGAAAGCGGAACTTGCGTAAGGCCTTTAGTCGGAGGACAGAAACGACAACGCTATAGACTAAAGCTAGGACAAGTGTACGTTCTCGTTGCGGAGCTGTAGTAGTAGAAAAACGATTAGAGTAAATTGTAGGATGTGTACAGCGCGGAAGAATAAATCTGCGCGCTGCTGCTCCCCGACAATAGGGTAGTAAAGTAAGACCGTACTTTGTCGTACGGAGACGGTTGCTTCCGGCCTACGCTAGTACTATGCCGGGATCTTTCGTAGGCGCTAGATAATATAACGCTTTTCCCTGCCGACTAACTGCATCTGTACACTTAGGAAAGCTTTAGCTATTCTAGCACATAGAGAAGTACGTACTAAGAGCGATCGAGCGTTAAGATACATAGAATCCGAAATCTCCCCTGTAAGACCTTAGGATTTGCTTCTCCCTCTCTTATTAAGACCCAGAGCATTGCAGCGCTAACGATGTCGGAGCAATCGCTATATATATAGAAATTTAAGTCGGTAAGGCTTAATTTAGTGCAAGGGGCAGCTATCGTTAAGACCTACATCTTAAGGGCTAAGACATGTCGTACATCTACCCCCAAAAACGTTAACTACGCAGAGCATTCCGTGTCCTTATTCCAAACAGTAGAGGCAGTTACAATGCACGTCTACGAATAGCTAGAAGGTTCGCGCGCATATTGTTTGCAAGTCTAGGTTCTAAGTGCCTTGTTCGAGGTCCTTCTAGTTACATTTTAGCAAACTATCCGAGCGATTCGGCGCAATTTCACTCTTGTACGACGCTAACCAGATCGCTCTTATATAGATACTACGTTTCGAGACGTCTACGTTCGCCTTTCCTCCCCGCTCGTGTCTCTCTCCTGTCGCCGGTCTCTACTAGCTTGCCTTAGCTACGTATTCGATGCAGGCTCCTAACGAAACGAGCTTAAGAATTAGCTAAGACACGGGACTAGGCGTTATTTCCGATATGCCCTTCGTCTTAGAAGGCTCGATTAGGTAAATCGATTTTAATGCTAGCGGTACGGTCTTCCGCAGACTTCCGGATAATCCGACGAAGAGTTAACGGCGCTCTCGTCTATCCTAAGCCTTTTAGAAGAGTCTCGCAAGAAGTCCTGTTAAGGAGATACTACTATAATATAAATGCTCGAGCAGCAGCTAGGCTAGACGAGCAGCAGTCCTAGCATCCTGGTTTCCGGCTAGCCTATTTGTGTTTCTAGCCTATTACGCTACGTTGCTATTTCACGTTACGCCGAGCAGTTTTTAACGGTGCTTCGAAGGTTATAAGCTATTTGTTACAGATACGGAGGCTATCTAAGCATGCAAGTTAGGGCTCCCTTGCCTAGCTTACAGGTTTAATCTATTAATCTTTATAGTTCCTTACTTAATTAGTTAGGCAGAGCTGTTTTCGAGCACTAATCTAGACACGGAGGATCGGCAGTCTCTCTCTAGTAATTATCTCCGCGAAGAACGAAGTTCTTTAGAATATCGAACCTTGCGGACGACTTCGGGATAGCCGGAGTCCCCTAGATACCTTCTATACGCAAGCATGTTAGGGTATCGGACTATATATTATACCGACCTAACGAGCTGCCGAAGACTACCGGCCCTCGACTTGTGCTTTACTTGCTTGGACCTTCGTCGATCTAGGCAGGCTCGTGTAGTCTATTCCTTGCCCTACGTCCGTAGACATTTCGCCTAAGCAGGGCCTAGGAAGATTAGCGATAGCTTTATAACTCTAAGTTCCGCTTAAACAGCGAATTTTTCCGGGCTAAGGTTCTCTAAGTAGGATACTAGTTTCTCGCGAAAGGGCTAGACAGGTTCTTACCTAGATCGTACATAAGGTTCCCGTATACGTATCCTGCTAAACATTAGCATAATAGACAGCTTAAGCAACGATTGTGTGCATCTCGCTTACGTGCTGCAGCATGCCTAGTTAACTTTCGGTAACGAGAGATGTCTAAGTCCGGCGGAGTTGCCTAAAAGGGATGCTAAAGGCTGCTGGAACGCTAAGTTAGTCCTTACCGAGGCTCGCAGGACAAAGAGATCTCCGCATTAAGGGGCGTACTTCGCTGCAGCTACAGTTACCTCCTCTTTCTTGCAACAATCTCGAGCGAGTAACTTTGCGTATCGATATACGCTGCGGGCTTAGCGGACGGGTTGCCGTGCGGCTTAACGGGGCGACGTACGAACTAGCTATGTTCGGACGGATCCTAGAGCGTTAATATTAACAACTTCGCCCTCCGACTTTAGCACTTGCATTATATTATTATTGCAGTAATTAGGCTTCTTGCGCTTTACATTGCAATCGTAATTATTGCACAAGAATCGGCGCTACTCTAAAGCTCGCAACGGAATTAACATTCCTATTACCGCTTTCGTTACCTCGTGTGTTAGCCCTCTACAGTTTGTATATCCAGACTTAGCTCCTACTATAGTAACTAATAATCCGACAGCGTATCTATTAACATAGTTTTAGTTACCGCAACTAGGACTCCCGATAGCGGTTTTATCTTTACCGTTAACAGCGTCTATGCTACTACACAGAAGATCGCGCCCTTAGCTAGCAAATCGGCATGCCACATCCTAAGGCTCCCCTTCGAGATTAATTCGCTCGTCTGCGAGTATCTTACACTATATGTCCGCCTTAAAGTGCAGAAGAAGTCCCACGCGTATTACGGGGAGGCCTACTCTATCGACGTGCTAAACAAGAACGAGTGGAGCGACTTCTTTAACTACTCTATTACCTGCACAGAGATCTACGACAAGAACGCCGGCGCGATAAAGTTAGCGCACAAGGCTCACGAGCTCGCTCTAATTATAGACATAGAGGATTACACCGGTAATCCGACTCTTCCGCTGCAAGTCTGCCTACGTTGCCCGCGTATGTCGGAAGGCCTAATCCTATTCCTAAACAAGTTTACGCGGATGGAGGTTAGCACCGCTATTACTATAGCAAAGACGCGGGATACTTCTAGTAACCCTAAGGACGACGTTATCGTAAAGCGCATTAAAGTCCTTATCGACCTAACCGCTTCTCGCGACGATCTCGCACCTTACCCGGCGGATACTAGCAATATTCTCTCTATTACTAACGACGTTCTCTACGACACTACACACGCTAACAACGCTGCAGCCTTCCGCGAGGCCTAAGAGAGCATCGAGCATGTTATCCGCAATCCCCTCTACATCCGTAATATCTTCTAGGACTAGACGAACATCCGACTTCCTTTTCTTACTAACATTACTAGCGAAGGGCTCTTCGAACTCGGACGTCTAGTCTCCGTGCACGCGGAACAGGAGACTAACTTACATTTTTCCTATATCTATAGTAAGAACGATCTAGTAATCTCGCCCTACGAGGACGCGATAGGGTAGCTGCGTATTATCGCGGGATTAGACGACTTCTAGATCTTTTATAAGGAGGGATGTATAGCTCCGGTCGAGGAGGTCCGAGGGTTAAGCGTTAGCGAGGAATGTAGACGGGGCGTTTAGCAATAGACTCGGAGTACTTTTTAGATTAGACATAGACAGGTGTATTAGGGCTTACGATAGAATGCACACTAGCGCACATACCCTGTTTGCGGTTGCTAGCGTTCTTAGGAGACTTGTTCTTTGTGCATAGGACATAGCGTTAGTATTTGACATAACTTCTTTCTTGCAAAGCCGCATTCGGAACATCCTAGCAGGGTCTAGTACTAATAATAGGTGCGATTCCGAACCGAAGAATGTAGATAGCTTCTAGGTATAGTATTTAAGAATTAAGCAACAGACTGCAACGGACTACGAGTGGACTGTAGCTACACTAAATGTTATTGCGAACCGACTAAACCAAGTCTTATGCTCTTAACGTCCTTAGGCGTACCCTATAGGTTAACGGCGGCGGTACACGTCTCCGCTTCTAGCACGTCTAGATAGTAACGTACGGTTAAGCTTAAGCAAGCCACTCTCTCTACATTAAGTAAGTAAAGTAATAATCGCCTATTATTAACTTCCGCTCGTAAGCCGCATATCTTCGCTAAGCAAGCTACATATACTACCGGAATAAGGGTATAGCGTAGTTAATATAGGCATATGCCGCAAGGAAGGACTTCTGCGCGCTTCGCGGTTGCTAGAGGAGAGAACGATGCAACTAGAATTACTACTAGAAGTCTTGTTTGCGCAGTTGCTAGCAGGTGCGAGAAATAGGGATGCTTGCTAGGGCATAATAGCTAGTAAGTAAGCAGGAAATTTTCGCTTTTGCGGTCTAACGCTAACTACTTTGCTTCACAGGTCTTAACACGCAGTTTTTCTCTAACGCATCTCCCGGCCTCGATTCCTATTTACTAAGCTATTCCGATCTTCTCGGGCACAGAATCCTTCCTATTAACCGATTATGCTAGTACCTAATGCCGATAAGCTAACATCGTCTATCTTCTTAAAAAGAGCCACCGGCGGCGAACAGAAAGAGCTGCCCTACTATCTTCGAGTAGGGGAGCAGCCAGACCGAGACATAACGGGTCTCGCTATAATTAAGGTCGCCGTAAGTAGGCCGAAACAAGCATATATAAGTAGGTCTCCAGATTGGCAACGACAACTGCCTTTCACGCTTTCCGGCTAGGCGTAAACCGAACTCGACAAGACCTCGGAAGCAAAATATATGCAGCGGTGTTTCTATTGCTAGCCGTCGCTCGTTCTGTTTCATGCTGCTAAATTAGTTAGCGAGGGCCAACTGCAATGCTTTAAGAGGGTCGTTTATCGCCTATAGAGGCCGAGGACGGTAGGTCTTAACTCTTAATACATTAAGTACAGGTTTCCTTCTAGCAAGCAATTCTATAGGGCCTCTCTACCCTAGCGTCCTCCTCGAAACCTTTCCTCTCCTCCGCAGCACGTCGAGATAATAGCAGAGCATCCGTCTAGAGGGTCCGGCATCTATCCTACCTAGGTGTCCCTTAGCTTCGATCCGGTCCTAGGAAACACACGAGCGGCGGTTAGATTAGTAACAGCATTTACGAGGGTAGCTAGGCTTGCAGAAGTTCGACTATATTACGGTACTTCGTATTAGCTACTCGGATCCCCTGCGATTATAGCTATACTCTCGGATCGCGAGCGTTACTTACGCTAGCCGTCTCTCCCTATGTCTAACAACACGATTTTAATAGTCTATCGCCGAGCCCACTCTTCTTACGGCGGCTGCTTATTAGAGAATGTGCGTGTAGCTGCTTAGGGTCTTCTTATAGGAACAGTGCTTAATAGGCTTAAAGGGGTCTAAGCAACGAGATATCTTAGTATTCTGTTATAAGAGCTGCCGCTTTTGCCTAAGCTTAGGGTTACGACGTGAGCTATAGAGAGTCTCCGGCGACTTGTGGGCGGACGACATAGCAAGAGGCCTAGCAACATCTGTTTGTGGAGGTAGGCGTTATAATATGCAAATGCACTAGACGATGTCGTACAGCTGCAAGTCGGCGCTTTACGGATTTAGGCTGCGATTAACTTAGCGACAGATTCGTAGGAGGTAGACTAAAAGCTGTGCCACGAGGGCAAGAAGACATAAAAAGGTAGCAATCCGGGAGCCGCGCTACAGAGCTAGGAAGACATAAAAGGGCAGCTATCCGGGAGCCGAGATTTAATGCATAAAGACATTATGCTGTTAATTAAATCGCTGCACCCCTTGCTATATAGAGATACGACCGACTCGAGACGTTCGGCTAGCAGTCGAATATGTTAATGTTAATCGCGGTCTCGAGCATAGATCGCGGGCCGGCTAGCGGATTATCCTGTCTTCCGAAGTGATTCTGCGTAGTTACTCGCAGAAAGCTAAGACTTTAAGGGCTATTAACAATAATAACAACTCCGCCCTTTAACTTTATTATCTATTTCCTGCTTCCTATCTTTGCTTAAAAGCTATCCCTGCGCTTCGTTTTATTATTATCGTTGCTACGGCGTCTCTTGCGAAGCCTCTTACAAACGTAGATTGCAACCTAAAGAATCCTGTACTAACTAAGCACTATTATCGAAATTAACACTACTCGTTACCTTTGCTGTTACCCTCTCGCGCGCGATATATCTATAGTTCGTATACTTAAACTTTATATTAACTACAGCGACTAATAGTACAGCAGCGCATTACCTACTATAGCTCCTGTTACCGCGCTAATAGCTCCGGACGGCAGCATTAGCGGCACCGTTAATCCTATCGTTTCTGCATTATCGGTTAACCTCTCGCCTACTTAAGCATTGCCCTGTCTAATCCTTAAATTGCCGACCGAGCTAATCGGGCACATCTGCATGTACCTAACGCCGAACATCTAACTTAAGGTATAACCTATAGTCTTCGGCCTCGGTAGCTACGGGCACCTCGTTACAGTCCTTAACCCGCAGGACTAGCACGCGTACTACAGCCTCTTAATAACGCGCTGGGAAATCCGATCGAAGTGCCTCGACGCGATTAAGAGCGCCTACAAGACTCGCGACTTAGTCCTTATTATAGAAATAGAACGCTACACCGGTAACCCTACCTTGCCGCTTGCTATAGGCAAAGCACCTTTTCTATATAAGGTGCGGAGCCTAATAACCTTCCTTAACAAGTTCGACGGGCTTAAAGTTAGCACCGTTATCTCTATGTCGAAGGCGGTTTATAGAGCGCAACCTGCCGAGTACACTCCTAGAGACGACAAACTTACTAAGCGTACTACCGTCGTGCTCGATATTGCTAAGCCGCGACGTCGAGATCGCGCGCCTTACCCGGCCGACTTAAGTAATATCGTCTCTATTACCGACAAGATCCTCTAGGACACTACTAAGCCCGCCGACGCTTTAGCTTTCGCCGCCGTGCAGGTTAACATGCAATACGTCCTCGACTACCCTATCTAAACGGGGGTCGATATCGAAGTGCCGTATCTGCTAACCGTTACGGCTAAAGGTCTTTATAAGCTAGGCCTTGTCCTAGCCGTTCGCGCTCGGGAGTACGCTATGCAGCAGATAGAAATTAGGAACGGGCATAAAGAGATTATTATTAAGAAGCACAAGAGTTACATAAAGTAGCTCGGCGTTATCGAGCGTTAGCGGGCAGAGCGTGCGAAGCGCAAGGCTAAGGAAGAGGCTGCTAGGGCCGAATAGGGGCACTCGGAGGGAGAAGAGGAGTAGGAGATTAATAAGGAGGACTCCGGTAAAGAGGATAGTTACTATAAGGAGGACAATTCGGATAAGAGTTAGGGTTCCGATAAGGACGAGGACTCTAATAAGGAGGTAGTTAACAGGTAGCAGGACTTAAATGCGAAGCTTAACGACGTGTAAGGGAGTTCTTAGGATTTAGGTTCTTTGTGCATGCGTTAGGATATGTGCATTGCACATCTTTATTGTTCGCAACGCTGCATTTGGATTTTAGCGGCAAGATTTTACATTGCGACGGATATTAGTAACGAGACGTAGACTACCTATTGATTCTTAGCTATAATACTATTTAGAATACGCAGAATAGCTATAGGTCACCGGATTGCTAGATGCACAGACAGTGTACTACACAGAATGCTAGATCATGTTTGCTATACTTCTCGTCTTCTTGCCGGCGAGCCTTCGAACGAGGTCCGTGAAATGACCGCGATTCACAGCACATGTTCGAACCGTAATACAGAACGTGAGGTCCGGCTAGTATCCCACTTTTACTTAATGTAGTAAAGCGTCTAGATAATTAGCTATCGTTAACGTCAGATCTCGGGTCATGAATCTTGCGCTAAGGAAAGCCACATTTATAGCCTGCGGTGAATGAATGGTGTGATTAATGTGTGTATATATAACGGCCAGGGACTTCTGCGCCTTTCGCGAACTGTCTTGCGCATATTTGTCGACTGGGAAAGATGCAAGAACCTGCATTAGCGCATTTGCTAGCAATGAAGTAGTGAAAGAGCCAATGGCTGGGTGAAAGCTCTAGTATATACACAGCAAACTCCCGCCTTTGTACTAAATCGCTAACGCTGGCTTATGGCAGACCACAGTGTGCGAATTCTTCTTTTCGACGTCGATCTCTGTTCATCGATCCAGTTCCAGGCCCATTAACGCTCGGAGACGATCCTCTACTGGTAGGCCGCCAATAGCAACTGCTCGCAGTTATCCCCGACAGGACCGCGATGCAAGCCGGAAAGAGATAGGAGGAGCTGTCGCCATAGGACAAAAGAGCCATGGGACACAGAAGCATGCATCCTGCGATGAGAGAGCTCGCCATGACCTGTTCGAGCCATTGCCATTGGAGAATCCGAGCAAGAATCTCTAAGTCGACAACATGTCGACCTCGTGCGGTTCTGGCCGGAAGATATCGCTAGTCCACTGCACGTGGAGCCGGAGCAGATCATTGGAGTCCTGTCTTTATTGCCCGCTCTTGCCGACTCTAATACGAACCTCGGTCTCCCGAGTTCATTAGCGACTCTGGACTGCAGTTCTCTAAGAAGACCTTCCTTCGCTTAGGACGGCCAAGTACTGTCAACGACGTCGCTCAACGCACTAAAGAGAGCGCTCCTGACTCTCTTAAGCACCGGACTTTCCAGGACCCAACTGGCCATACTCGTTAGAGGCTTCAGTCTCTCCTCGGCAGCATGCCGACCTGGCAGGAAGAAATCGTCTGCAGGATCCGGCAACCCAATGCAGTCCATTCATAGCTCCACTCAGATCTTCAAAAGTGGACAGAACGCTAGTTATAGTAGTGACTCAAGTCTCCAGAGCAGACATACTCTTTAGACCCAGCATATCGCTAGCCTTTATGATCCCGAGCGAGGGTCTCTCTTCGCTAGCTGTCTCACTATATCCAGCAAGCCGACAACTCGACTGGATGTAGCCAAGCGTACTCTTCTTCCGACGGCTGCTTTCCAAACATCCTGCGTGAAGCTGCTTAAGAATTTGCTATGCTAGAAATGCTCGGCTGGCGGAAGTAAGCGAGTCCAAAGCATGGAGACATCTTAGTGTCTTCAGATGAGCGCTGCCGCTCCTGAATGAGAACAGGACGACAGCGGTAGCTACGCCCAGTGTTCGCAGCGTCGCACGAGGCGGTACAACAAGAGTCACTGGCATGGATCATAAGTCCCCAGCAGACCTAATACGGAAGGATATCTTTCTGGCAAACTCAACTCGCGGACGCGATGGGTGGCATACGAACGGCAATCGGATGTTCACATATCGTTGCAACTCGGGCATTGTGAACTAATGCTGCAATCAAGTCAGTCGTGGGTCACGAGCGGGTAGATGACAGACTGCATGTCTGTAGCTCGCTCGCCCTGCCGTCACGAACCACAAAGCCGAATTATCGTCAAAGGAAAGCATCGATGTTGCCGAGGTCTGGAGCATAAAGACATGTTTTTTCGTCGACCAGACTGCTGCACACTTTGCCCTGCAAAGGTAGGCTTCGACCAGACTTGTCATTGCTAGTGCTTGCGAAAGATGTTGTTGTTAATCGTGGTCGCTAACACATATCGCGGCCCGCTAAGCGGGTTGTCATTCCCGCTGAAGCGATTCCGCCTCGTCACTCGCAGGAAGCTGCGACTTGGAGGGCGGAGTTGCTGTGCAAACGCTGCATCACCAAAAGTCGGCTGTTAACTTCTCCCCTCCACTTCACCAAATCAACTTCTGCTGCTTAACACGAACATTCTCGATTCTTTCCACACCACGGTCCTGCCATACCACAGCACCACAATTACCCTCGGCGCATCCAAGAGACGATCTCAACTCCAGCAGTCGCGTCAGACCGGCAGAAACAATGGCCTCATTTGGCTCCATCCGCATCAATGCCGATCATCAACAACACGTCGGACACGCCAATCCAAGCCAACGTTCGTATACACAGTATCATCAAATCATTTACACCATAATAACCAGCGCGCTCAGACCTCGCTACGCCTTACATGACTGCCACCCAAGATCCCACCGGTGCAGTCTCCTTCACTTTCGGCAGCACAGCGATGCGGTCGTCGCCTGCTTCACCTCTTGGTATCTTTGGAAAGCTACCAGAAGAATTGAGGGAGGAGGTCTTCGGCTATCTCTGCACAAGCCCGCATCTCAAAGTCGGCCGTCAGAGGCGCATTGTCAGCACCGACGAGGAATACTTCACCAGCATCGAGGAGTCCGACAAGGATTGCTTCAACGCGTTCCTCAAGCTGGCTGCAACGGGCAAGTCGATGAAGAAGCTGTGCGAGGTGCACAAGAGCAAGGCACAGATCGCGGGTCGTCTTCACCTGGTCATGGACATGACCGCGCACTTCGACCATCCGGCAAAGCTCGTTCTCATCCCACGACACAACCCACCATCGTTCATGAGGTTCCTGAACACCTTCACGCGCCTCAAGCTCTGCACCGTCCACACGCTGTACGCGCCAGCTCCCAAGGCGGACGATCACGACTCGTTCTGGGACAATCCCGACGACGAGGAAGAAGAGGTGGAATACGAGCGCATCGTTGAAGGTGTTACACATACAATCGACCTCACCACGGCCTCTCGCAAGATCACGGCTGGTGACCACTACAACATCCTCTCTTCTATCGGCATCACCCTCTTCGACGACGTCTCTCCTTCCAGCGAGTCATCCTTCGCCGCTGCGTTCAGAAGCATCGAGTACGGTCTCCGCCACCCTCTCGTCGCCCAATCAGTCGCTACACAGCCCTTCCTCAAGCGGATCAGCTCCAAGGCCTTGTACGATCTTGGGATACTTCTCACCACCCGCGCACCTTCCCTCGCCGCATTCGCCCATCCCGGAGTTCAGAACGGCGTGCAAGTCCGAGCTCATACGCACACGAGCTCGATGGGATGGCTTGGCTGGGTTGAAGATCAGGAAGATGAGGAAGCGAAGCGGGTCGCAGACGCGGATGCGAAGACCGCGATGCTGGCCAAGAAGGTCGCGGATGCAGTGGAAGCTGCTAAGAGCAAGGAAGATCGCGAGGATGAGTACACTGACGACGAGGAATGAAGTCGGAGCACTGCGTACATGGGAAGGCCAAAAGCTTCGGATTTCAACAGGACGCAAGCCATGCTTGACATCAGCATGACTGCCCAATGGTACGGACATCGGGAATAGGCATGGATATGGGATGTGCGGTCGGCGGACACAGGACTGCACGATTGCTTTTGGGACAGAACGGATTGACTTTACGGCGTTACACGCATGGGTTTCTGGCATTTGGTTTGATCCGGCGTTTACTGGACACGCCGGGTCCGAAAAGCATGGATGGGAAATGCTTGCATTGTTTTGCGATTGATACCCAGAATGAATTAATGCCTTACCTGTTCCCATTGCCTCTCCTCATGCTTATTATTTTCTGCGTTGCTTGTGTTCCAATGTCATTCTCATTTTGTTCTTTGCATGTAGTTGTATTATACCGCTATCGTATCCGGCTTTGGACTCGCTGGATGAGCGTGCATTGCCGCTCCTGCGCTCGACATGGTAGCTGTCGTGCCATTGGTGATGTCTTATGCTGTACGGAAGGCGATAGAGTCCTAGTACGATTCGCGAGTAGGAGTTGTTCGGTTGTGTCCAGCATGTACCCTCGCCGTTCCTCCTCCGGCTCGAGAGTTTGGCATAGTAAGGTACAGCTAAGTTGGGGCGAGGTAAGGTTAAGCTGAGCTGCGATACTTCCCGCTCTCTATGTTTCGGGATATGCGAGATCCAGGCTATTGGCCGCCCAAACCATAACTAGCCGACCTACAGCCAAGAATTGCTCACTTCACCTCGTAGCGTGCCAGATCCATACTGTATAAGCCCGCCTTTTAGAGGAGCAGTCGCGAGAATTGCATCTGGGAAGACAATAGCAGACCGCATGCCACTAGATTTTTCCAGGCCCAATCTGATGCTGCGGGCGTCACTGGAAAGTACTGGTTAGAGCGTCGATTGCTGCATTTTGTTTGCGCCGCTGTGTTAGCCAACTTATTTCAATGCTGTCGCTGTATTTCGCTAACTGTCTCTCCGCACAGATCTTTCCACTCTCCTACGACTTCTTCCCTACGCAATGCGGCCTCCCTGGACCCAAGCTAGGCATTGCGAGCAATCCAGAAAGATCATCTAAGGGTATAATTACGGCCGGCCGGCGATCTAGTCGGACATGCCGGATGCTAATAGATGCAAGAGCTTATTGCGTGAGTCTCGGACTAAGGCATACCCCAGATAGAACTTCTCGGCTGGACGAAGCACACAATTCCTAAGACTCCGCAGCCAGGTCCACGTTAACTAACTTTCGACAAGGCCAAAAAATGCCACCTGAAGGACCTTTAAAGCTTCGATCTTCCTAGAGCCATTGCATCTTCAGCCCACAGCCGCTCGGAACAACAACCCTCCTGCATCTGGCGGAAGGTATGGTATTATCCCACTTCTCTCGAACTCGGCCTTAGATCACCCACCCTGCCGGTCGCGCACAATCTTATTACAAGTATATGGACTGTGTTGCTGAAAATTCTTGCCTGTTATATCCAAACTGCAAGAATTTCCACATGTCACGGACGGCATAGATGGTCGATTCCAGAGATCCGACTGGTAGCAAGCACTATCCGCGACAGGTTCAGCCTCCGCAAAATACATTGCAGGGCCAGGGTTCCTTTTATGTAAAATGAAGCTGGCTTATCGGTGTCCAAGAATGGATGGCATGAAGACTGCTGTGCCAGTCATCGTTGTTTTCATGGTCGGAGATACAATCTAGCAGCACCGTCCGGGTTGGAAGGAATACAATGTAGGATAAGACGATACATGTGTGGCTTCAAGTGTCTGCCATCACTATGAGTCTTCCAGGCTGGGTTGGAGATCGATGCGTCGCCTATGCGTCTTCAAGTCTGGAGCACGCCTGAAGGCATGGCAGGGGAGTGTCGAAGACGAGCTCTCTAAGGAGAATTAAGTACTGCTTTATAGTCAGCTCACCGGCATCTGGAGGAGAATTGACTTAGACCTGCATCATCCAGGAGTGCTGAATGGATTGTGAAGTGAAAGAAAGATCAAAGGAAGACAACACCTCGGCTCGACAGGGCACATAAAGCATTGTGTTGTCGACTTGCACCTCCTAACATGTCGACATACTTTCCTATGACGCTGCGTTGCCTCCGGACTCCTCGTTGTTGACGATCCTCGTCAACATGCAACGCGGCCCGCGGGTCGCTGTCCCCGTCAGCCTGGTTGGTGCAGAACTTCCGTTAAGATTAAAGCCTGAGGATCACGAGAAGTGACGAGCAAACGCTGCATCGCTTTAGCTTCAGGTCAATCGCCCAGCTTCACTAACTGCTCACCACCAACACTCTCATCTTCTTCAAAACACCGCGCTTTTCTCCTGCAGCACTAGCTTTTCCTCGGCGCATTACCCTCCTACGACGGTACTAAAGATATTTAATCCGTATACGCTTCCGCTTCACTACCGTCACTATTAACGCCGAAGATGTCGTCTCCTCAGAAGAATAGCAACCAAGTCGACTAGTGTTCGTATACTTATTAACAACTCTCTATATATGAGCTAATAGCCCTGCCTCTGCAGACGGCAACATAGATGGAGTGCGTGCCTTAACATTCGACAAGCTGGAGCTGCTGCTCGACTTGCTAGGCGAGCTCCAGATCATAGTCGCGGAAAATTTCTTGTTCGACATTCATCTGAAGGTTAACGCGGTGAGGCCTCGCTAAGGAGACAGAGTGATCTCGCATTATGTCGTCTGGGTCAACGAGGAGGAGTAGGCGCCCTTTCGCGTCTTCGCGGGAATGACCCCACAGACGAGCTTTATCGCATGGAAAGCATTTCGCGACGCGAGAACGGCCGGCCGAATCCGTATTATCCTGGATATAGAGAAACACACCATCAATCCATCTCACTGGATTCCGCGCTCGACAGCAACACGACTAGTGCCGATGCGCTTCTTCGACAAATTTACGCGCCTTAAGGCCACCACGCCCATCACGATGGGTACCGAGCACGACGAAGACGAGCGCGGCTTCGAGGTAGTTGTCCAGCGCGTCTCCGTAGTGTACGATATCTTACCTCCTCCCACCGCGCTACTCCCGGGTAACAACGACCGCATTATCTCAATTAACACCGAAGTCCTGATGGACACCTCCTCAAAACTCAACGCTCCACTCTTCGCCGCTGCAAACGAAGCCATCACATACGGCATCAACCACCCCATTCCATCGCCCAGCATTCCGACTCCGTACCTTACGCCTCTTACCCCGAAGGGTCTGTAGTCGCTTGGCAACCTGCTTACCCACCGCGCTCGCAACATCGCTCGACACTATCAGAGCGAGGTCCACGGTACCTCGAGGGTGTGGGTCGAGAACCACGTCAACAGCCTTAACTGGATTAGCAGAGTTAAGAAGATGAAGGCGGAAAAGGCGAAGGCAGAGGAGGAGAAGGCGGAGGAGGCCGACGACGAGTATACCGACAATGAGGAGTAGGAGAAGGGAGCGAGGGACAAACAAGTGCGGAGTCGTGTACCTCGGGCTGTACTGTTTCGGGAGGATTTCTACGAGAAGAATACTACGAGGAAACACGTTAAGGGAGGATAGCGAGCAGCTTGTATTGCTTGGACACCTGCACGAGAGCAAGATTGGTCGGGAAAGGCATTTTGGGCTGCAAGGCATTGTGTCAGTCCTTAAGCGGTCACCGATAGGACGACTAAGACGATTCTCTGAAAAGCATTGCATGGTTTTGGCTTTGGATTTCATCATTGGGACTTGGGATTTGGGAGCGTTAACGAAAGCAGAGAGCTGTCGTCCAGGCGGAAGATTACACAGCTCTCGCGCATAAATAGTCGGAGTATTGTATTGATTAATGTCTCGTATAGCACACTCTGTTCTTACAACTTGACTCGCCCCTCCACGCTCAGAATGAACCGTGTTCTCGTCTAAGTCTTGTCGCAGATATCCCCCCGAAGTGCTGTAGTTACTGCCGCCTGCGTCTTTTCTCCAAAGCACTATCGGTTTGACATCGTTAGTATCTACGCACTCCTAGCAGACGGCTATTATCCTAGGTCTCATTGTTACACTTCTCGTTACCTAAGACTGTGGTATTGCAAACAGCGTTCTTGAATTTCTCGCCATGCTAGGAACAACGTAAGGTCGGGCAGTCATACGCGGAGGATAAAAGTATAAGCGGATCCGGCAGGCGCCGAAGCAGGCAGGAAAATATCGCAACATAGGACTGCAAACACCATGGTATCCTAAAGTGCGCAGCAATATTGTGGATCATTCTCGCTCGATCAAAAGGCCGCAGCGCGAGGAACGGTCCAGCGATCTTGAGCAAAATCGGCGCCGCGGATTCCGAGAAGCCACCAGAGTCGAGCAAAAATAAAGAATCCTGCCTAAGCCTTGCGCGCGCCCCTGGACCTGAGACTGCAAGAAAATTGGAAGAAGGCTGCGCTTGGTCGGAGACTTCTCGATAGCACTCGAGAGAGCAAACCCTGGAACAGTGCTTGCTAGAAGAAGTCCGTGCTCCAGCAAGCGATAGAGAGCCTTATTTTAATGCTGATCTAAGTCCTGTACCAGTTCAGTTTGGTCTTAAGACCTGCCTTCATCTTCAGGACGCAGCTGTCTATTAGTTTCTGGACCAGCAGGAAGCTAGCCGCATGCCTCTCTAGACTCACGGCTTGCGAAAAACATCTCGAGCCGCAATTACTACCAAACGCCGGACAGGTCTAAACTAAGATGCAAGGAGAAGGCGGACGAAGTCCGGTGAACCAGCGTCCGCGACCTGTAAGGGTTAATACATCCCAGATTCAGCTCCAAATATGCGGCGACCATGCCTGTAGTGGATTTATACAGGCGGCTTATTGCAGAACCTCTAGCGACCGCTAAGCACTGCTGCTTCCCGCTCGCAACAGGGTCATCGAGGAGGATGCGAGACTGTGTCAAGCTGGCAGCAAATCGCTCGATGCTTTACCTCGCCCGACAGAATCTCGACGTAAACTTCGGAGGCCGGCATACTAGACCGATCCTCATTCTCTGGTGCATTAAGTACAGTCGTAATCTCAGGATCTGAGGAGAGCTTGCCAGAATAGTACCGAACATAGAGGCCGCTATACATCGGCCAATAAGAGCAGTGTCGAGACTATAGGCTCTAGGAACCAAGGTTCATCTATGAACTTCGGCGGTGTGCTAAATACTTGTCCCAACGAGGTTGTGCAGCATATGTCCTACCCGGGACGGTATTGGACCAGCAAGTTGCATTAATTCCAGGGCGAATGGATCTTCAGTTAACAGAACTGCTAAGGCATGCCATCGCGGGGGAAGTAGCTGTTCTGGAATGTGAGACTGCACCGCCTGCTGGCGCGAACAGGAGTTCCTCAAAGGCGGAGTCGTGCCTATCAAAGTTGCAATTCGACAACGGTCGGGGTAGTAGTAAGTCGCTAACTAACAAAGACGAAAGCATCGGAGATCCTTTTAACAGTTGTGTCTCTAAGACAAAGGGACTTTCGGCATCTCTTGCACCTCCGAGAAGCTGCTACGGTGCAGGTTGTTTCCTTTAGTCTGGCGTCGTTAGGTGTTGACGGTCTCTGCGAGCCCGTCGCCCAGCGGGACGACGGGTTGCCGTATTCGACACCAGGTTTATGCTTAAGCATGTTGCGTCCACAGATCTGCGTCGCGCGCGTGACGATTCAGAAACCGGCTGTTAACAACGTCGACTTTCGCTTCGCTTGACTTTATTACCTCTTATCCTTTCGAACACCAACCTGCCGGATATCAACTTTGCTGGCCTGCTGCACTTTCGAACGCGCGCTTCTGCTCTCACTATTTTCAGCCTCCGTCGCTCCAGCTTTAGCATTCTGGTTCGCCCTTCGACAGGCACGGCACAACAAAGATTTACAGGAAAGCCACGCTTTAAATCTACTATCATGGAGCCTCAGAGGGTTCGTATACACAGATGCATGAAAGCACAAACATACTTACAATATTCGTTCCAGTCGCGGGAAACAGCTACCTCGAGAACCTCCCTTCCGAGCTCTTCGCTAAGGTGTGCGACTTGCTCTTCCCTAACGCAAACATACAAGTAGTCGAGTTATCAGATCTCGAGGACGACGAAGACCGGTTCCACACTACACTCATCGAACATAACGAGTGGGCGGACCTCTTCCGGCTTCGCAGGGTCTCCAAGCCGATACAGAGAAAGTTCGACGCGGCGCTCGACGATGCGAAACAACACGGCGAGGTGCGTCTAATCTTGGACATAACAAGGCGTGAAGAATCTGCAACAACACGCGTTGCTCGCGCTAAAGCGGGCCCAGCAGCGCCGATAAAGTTCCTTACCAGCTTCCCGCACTTAACTGTGCTTGACGTCCAGGTCATTAGCCACGACAAAGTAAAAAAGAGCACTAAGACACAGTATCGTCTGGTAATCCTCGAAAGCATCTTCGATCTCCACGGTCCGAGTCCTTACGTCGACCGCGACAATCTCCTTTCAACCGAGATTACTACACTCTACACTAACGAGTCCTCCGCTAACAAGCCGCTCTTCGACGGCATAAAGAATAGCATCGCGGAAGTAATTAAGAACCCAGAGTTCTCGCTAATCGGGTCCTACGAAGATAAGCCTCCACTTCTTACGCCACTGTCCTCTAGAGGTCTCTTTTACCTTGGGAGCGGCGTCTTCGCAGATGGCCTTAGCCGCTGGGCTTTAATACAGTACTACTGGGACGACGAGTCGGGCAACTATCCCATGGCCACCTACAGTTATGCCCGCGCGGTGAGGTAGCTGAAGTGGTACGACGAGGGTGGGCCGCAGAGAGAAGCTCGTGAAGAGAAGGAGGCGGCTGCCGCGCGGGATTTGAAGAACATGTGGGCTGAGCGGCGCGCTCGCTTCGAGGCAGAGAGCTTGCTGGCCATCAAGAGGGTAGAGGAAGAAGCTGAGCGGCAGAAGGTTCGAGAGAGTTACGAGTGGTTCAAGGCACGTAAGGTCTGTGGTGTTAGGGTACGGGCGAGAGAATGGTTTGATAACTGAACAGGTCGGTGTGCTACGGAGGCAGTGCATGTCTAGGGTGTCATTAAGAAGGAGATGGGGGGGGGATGTACAGCGGCAGGTACGAAGTCGGCATTGCGAGTCTGGTACCGGCTCGATAATGGCTTCTCTCCTGCTACGGACTGATGAGAGATGGGCACAAGAATGCCGGAGTCTGTGGACAAAGCGATCTATATGCACTAATTGCATGAACCTGCAATGATCAAATTACCTTGCTACCTTATTCTTACTTCACGCCGCTTTTGAGATGCTCTCTAATGCTGCCGCCGCTCTTCGTCACGCGTTAAGTCGAGATCTTCACGACTGTTCGCTGAATTCTAAGCATTGAAGTTATCGCGATTCCCTCCCAAGACACTTAAGTTGAGATTTCGGCCAGAGGTCCGAGATCAAGTTCAACGTGGATTTCCATTCTTACTGCTGTGTCAATTCCAAGATGCTCATTGCTCGTAACATTCGGCAACGTGAGGTCCGACGTTGCGCCTGCGAGGAAGAAGTCTGGCGATCCACGACACTAAGCTTAATTTTGATCCGCAGCCTCTTTCTCGCATTTTCTCACTACCACCATACTTTCTTCATCAACATCGCCCGGCCCAGTTGACATAGCACCACACTCAGCGCAGTTGATTGCCGACTGTACCTTGTCAAAGCCCTCCTCAGCCGCTGAATCTCAACATAATGAACAGCCAGCGCCCAGGTTCGCATTCAAAACGTGAATGAAATGCTGTGGTTGCTCACAAAATCCGCACAGTGTCCAGCGGGAGCCTTATCGAACGCATGCTTACACCGGAGTTGTTTGGCATGATTTGGCTGGAGCTCTTCCCTCAGGTAAGCACTGGTATACATGAGACCTGCAGCAATCTGGGCCTTTTCTACGGCACTGCTAGCAGGTCCTACTCTGCATCATATCCTAACAGTGGAAACCATGGCTAACCTCTACATTTCAGGCGCACATCGCGGCGCACAAGCTCAGACTCCCGGAGGACCCGCAGGATCCCTTCCGAGTCACGCTTTTCGGTCGCGATGAATTGGCCCGTTTGTTTCTGCTGCGCAAAGTGTCAAAGACCTCCAAGTGCATGTTCGACTCCGCGCTGAACGACGCCAAAACGCATGGCAAAGTGCGCCTCATAATGAACATGTCAAGACATAACAACTGCCCGGCGAAGTCCATCGACATCAAATCCCTTCCCACCGGAATGGAGGCACCCATACCCTTCCTCGCAACATTCCCATCGCTCTACGTCCTCGACTATCAAGCCATCGAGATCGACAGCAAGGGAGAAAACGGAGAGCCTGAGGTACGCCTAGAAGAGGTGGAGGCTGAATATGCTCCTCCTCAAGGCAACGTGCAGCTCCACTACGACGACCTCGTTTATGTGAACTCGGACATTGTCTACACCACCCAGACGAGTGTGAATCCCGCAGCATTCGAGGAGGTTATCGACGACATCTGCGACGCCATCTGGCACCCTGACCTCCTCCGGCCTAAAGTCGAGCCTCCGTATCTGGCGCCACTTACGAAGGAAGGCTTGTACCACTTGGGGTGCGTGTTCGCCACGGGAGCACGAAGACTCGCTGCGACGAGATGTGCCGTTGCGCATGGGGAGGAAGATTTGAGGGTGAACATCGGGAGTCATGCTCACGCCGTAGCTTGGCTGCGCTAGTATGATGAAGGAGGTGCCGAGCGACTGAGAATCGAGGCAGAACGACTGGCGGAAGAGGCCGAGCGGAAGGAGTGGGACGCGGCCAACGAGGCCGCCAAGGAGAAGTGGTGGGCGGGTGTGCAGGCAGAGAAGGCTCTCCGTCCTACTGTATCTGAGCAGGCGGCTGGCCTTGATCAGCTGGACGTCGAGCCAGAGCAGATGGCGGAAGAGGCCGAGGATAAGGAATGGGATGCGGCCAACGAGGCTGCAAAAGAGAAGTAGTGGCCGTGGGTGCAGGCTCAGAAATTGGCATCGGCAGCTAAGATGGAACAGGGACCAATACAGGAGGATCCAGAGGAGGTGGAGTAGATCAAAGCCAACGGTGGGGTTGTGCAAGGGATACGGCGATTATCCAGGGCGGAAGGGACGAATCGGCGAGCGAGAGCGGCAGGACATTGCTTCTCTGCTTTTCGACAGGCATACTCACGGGACCTCGTTTGACGACATTGAGCTTTGGCAAGAGGATACACGGACTCCACGATCACCCCCGCATCGCGCTGCTCATGTTTTGAGCCATCGATGAGGAGGAGATAGCACTTTTGCGCTGAGATGGACGTCTGGGGCAGGCTGCCGGCTTTGGCATGTATTGAGAATGTCGAATGCCAACGGCAGCGGCTACGGCGGCAGACCAGGTAGACCGCTCTATAGTGCGGTATCAACGACTTCGAAATTCTGAGCTGCTACCCATCCTCGGGATCTCCCCGATGTACTCACGCTGGCGTCGGTGACATGTAGTAGTCTCAAGAGTCCTAGCCATGTGAGGTTACGATCTGAGAACGTCGTCAAGCAACTTGTGAGACCGAGCTGAGCTGCTCGTACCTTGGGCGGCGGTCGAGAAGGCAGGCTCTGACATCTTTCCACTATTCTTGCAGTCGTTGGCTTTCTTCATTTCCTTTGCACTGCGTTCACAACGGTGGGTCACAAATCCCACAGAACATGCTGCTCCGGTACCTACTCTCTGTGTCTCCAGATTCTTTCCAGAATGTTGCGGCGTACTTGTTATTCACGCGGCGGGCCGGCGTGCTGAAACCCGGACTGAGACAGCCACTGCGAGTTACGCGATTCTAGAAGCAGAATTCGCAGGCCTATGTGAACTGACGAGAATCTTTGCTCGCTTTCCTCCCTTCTTAAAGACTTGTCACCCGGTTTCTTCGCACAACACTCGCATCGTCGTACGACACCGAGACATACTGTCGCAACCACTGATCCGCAAACACCGTGCCATAGCGTAACAATGGTTGGTACCGCTGAGGATTGGATGGCTCGAAGGTTGGCATACTCACAATATCCACACTCTACCCTTTCTGACAATTGCAGATTGCTTAGACCAAAAGGACACCTCCTGAGGATGCCGCCGGAGATCTTGAGCAAGATCCAAGCTCAGCTCTTTCCCGACCTTCAGATCATTGTGCAGAGAAAGAAGTACTACTTCCACGAGTCCGACCAGCTACAAACCACTGTCCTCAACCTCGCCAAGTGGAAAGCCGCCCTGGGCATGCGTCGAGTCTGCCACCAGATGCAGCTAATCTTCGACGACGCGCTCTCTCGCGCGAAGAGCCAGGGCGATATCCGTCTTATCCTGGACATGAAAGCCCACACGCACTGTCCGAGCAAGCCTGTTGCCAACGATCCGCTCTATTGTGGCGTGCCGATGCGAATCCTGTTGACCTTCCCACAAGTCGACGTCCACTGCCCATATCTCTTCGGCGCTGAAAGCGCCGGTCTTAAGCACGAGGCTGTTATGCAGAACGTCACGGCCGTGTTTGCGCTTCCATCACCCGGCGCCGTCACGCATCATCTCACCAAGGACGTCTTGCTCTCGCTCAAAGGGACGATCGTCCGCAGCACCGCATCGCAACACAGCCGCACAGCGTTCGACTTCGCGGTCAAGAGCGTTTCGTACGCCGTCACCCATCCCGACGTGGCTGCCAACCAGTACCTGCCGTATCTCTCCCCTCTCACGTCAAGTGGCCTCTACAAGCTGGGTCGTCTCTTCACGAAGCATGTCGGGGAACTCGTGGAGTCGCATTACAAGGTGGCACATCTCGTAGCGACCATTTCGTTGAAGGTCGCTGATTACGGCACTACAATGCGTCAGCTAAGTCACTTGAGCTCGGAGGAGGCTACAAGCGCCCTGGCGTTGAGAGACAGCCCACGCTCGGCAGATATAGCGGAGGCTGAGAAGGAGAGGAAGGCAAAAGCCGAGGCAAAGGCTAAAGAAGATCAAGCCAAGGCCCAGGAGGAGAGAAGAAAGCAGGATGAGTGGATGAGGGTGCATGACTGCAAGAAGCTGGGCTGCAAGAAGGCTCACGATGTAATTGACCTGCCGCCGTTCAGCAGCCGGCACAACTGGCTGTGGAATGACTGATGGAGAGTGGGATGACAGTCTGGGAATGTGATGATTACATTTCGGCAAAGAGTTGTTTAATAGATGTACGATCCGGACGTGCAAGGCCGGCGACGGAGTGCGAGTCGCTTTGACGACGAAGCACTGGACACATTGTTTACAGCGTTCCCGACGAGCTTTCGACAAAAGCCAGCTCTATTTTGAGATTGGTCGCCGGGTGCGGAACTGCAACTTTGCAACAATAGGATAAAGGGGACAGATAACGAACATAAAATCGGCCCATTGTCTATAACCACTTCCCTGCACGCCGTATAAAGTGAAAAGCGATAGACTTAGTGCTTCCTCGCCCACCAGAATTTGTAGATGAGGTCTGCCCTGAGCTTTGCGACTACCCGATGTAGCAAGCCTCCGATCCCGCGATCTCACGCACGTGGAGCCTCAACGTCAGTCTCTGGATACTGTGGCATTGGCTTTCAATGGATGCAGCTCTTCATGCTGGACGACTGGTGATCCACTTCAGGAAAAGGTGATGAAGGCATGGGCAAAGTCAGTCCTGACTTAAGATTCGGAAGCAGGAGATATTGGGTGCTCCAGGGCTTTCTGCACAAACCTTTCATGATTGCTGCCCTCTTTGTCGCTTGACTTTCCGCTTATTACCTCAAGAGTGCCATATTCTGTCAATGCAACTTCGTCCTCATGGAAACTTGTTCGCGTGGCATCCCCTCTCCGCCCCCTTTTCTGTCATAGAGGCCAAAAGGTGTCGATCAATTGACTTGATCCGTGGTTCGTTCGACAATGGAACTGTGTCCATCTCACAGTGCATGACACATATTATAGCCCTGATAATCTCGTCATCGGTCACACCGCCATCGTGACAGACTCTTGGTGGCTCTGCAGCGTCCTTCCACGCTAGCGCGAGCGCAAACCTTATACTCAATTTTCTCAACTTTACTTTCTGGACGTCAACAATAACCTTCACCCAACATCAACTCGACACGCACCTTCCACAGTACACGCAATCAATTCTACAGGCATAGCATGCGCTTCCAACAAGTCGTTAACACTGTCGCAAACATCCGCCTGAGCGCGGTTGGGGTGTACTTCCTGCCACAGCAACCGTAGCTGTCCACCGCTCATCATTATCAACCACTTCATCGACGCAAAGCTGTCGCGTCTCGAAGCTGCAATTGTAATAACGCGTGGGCCACGATCGAGTCAGCATTCGCAAGTGTTAGTGTGCTCGCAGCCGTGAAAACGCAACAGTACTAACTGGTTCAACAGATGGCTGGCATTATGGCGTCAATCATGAACCTCCCTCCGGTGGTCTCCCGCCGCATCTCGTACTTCATCATCCCGGACGCGCACATCAAAGTGCAGCGCAAGCGCTATTCCACCGGTCACAACAACGACGCGTGTCACATCGCTCTCCTGAATGGACCTGCGTAGGCAGACTTCTTCCATCTCAAACGCACATCCAAAGCGGTCATGGCCTTCTATAATCACGAGTACGCCATGCTGATCAGCGGAAACTCCCTCAGCATAGTAATGGACATGGTCGTTCATGCTGTCGACCCGACACGTCGCGTGCCAACCTCTCTTCTGGGTCCAGTGGCGCCTTTGCCGTTCCTGCAGGCTTTCACGAGGTTGCAGGTGAACACGACTTACACCATCGAGGAGAGGATCAGGCCTAAAGGCTCGCTTGAGTCTGACATCGCGGTGGAAAACGTCACGGCAACGTACCGCCTCCACTCTCCTAGCTCGCCCGCTGCACCTCTGCCCGGCCAAGCTGACGACCTCATTGCCATCACATTCGAGAATCGGCACGCTAAGATGAAGACAGACAGTGACATGGCATTCGCAATTGCCGCCATTGATGGTCTTGAGTGGGCCGTTCGCCATCAGCTCGTCGCGATGGGTCACGTTCCTACGCCATACTTGCCTTCGATCAACGCAAGAGGCTTGTATCACCTTGGTCTTCTCTTCACTGATCGGGCGATCTTGTGCGCGGAAGCTATGGAGGCTGTTATGCAAGCTCAGCCGAGGTTTGTCATTGGCGATCATGCCTGCGGCGTGGAGTCGCAGCGTTGGGTTGAGGAGATGGAGGAGTCGGACTCGGACGATGAAGCTGACGACGAGTCACGCTCGGAGGAGGAAGATGGGGCGTCTAACAAGATGAAAGACATCAGCGACAAGTCAAGCTCCGATGTCGGCGAAGACGTCCCTCCCCAGTACGACTCTTCGTCCGAGTATGACGCCGACGAGGAGAAGGGATTCGGCGACGTCGAGTCTAATGAGGAGGACAGTCCGGTGTTGACGGCCAAGGAAGATCTCGACCGGAGATAGAGTGGTACCGTGGACATGGAGAGCAAAATTGTGGAAAGCAAGCACAGCGAGGTCCAGACGCAACATCGCGACAGCGAGGCTTAGACTTCCGGCGAGATCGACGCCGGACAGGCCGGCAGCACCTGAGAGACCTGGGCTGAACTGAGCGGTAGACCGCGTGGATGACCAACTTTTCAAATGGGCGTGAGCCTTGTGGCTGGCGGCTTCAGCACGTTTCATCCGAGAGCTGGCGAGGGTTTTGGGTAGGATGGAGTTCTTGCATTGGTACAAGGGCGTTTTGGGAGAGCTTCATTTTTCTTGAGATGGTGCATGAGATTGTTGCTCTGTTTTTGCATTGCTCTTCTGTCAGACGAGCGACCCCATGGAGGAGTATCTGACGAATCCGGTACTTGAGCAGGTTCATGGACAAAGAAAATGCTTCGATAGTCATCATAATGCTACAAGGGCAGCTTTATGCTTACATTGCTGTTGGTTCTGTGCTCATCTTTCCAGCATGTCGCCACTAGTACGAGTGAGGTTCATTGTTGGGTGTTCGGGTATGTAGACCTCTGATCAGGTCTTCCGTCGCCTCTACGATCTGCCACAAGTTTCTTCCTGAACGATAGCTGCACATATCTTCTCCACAGAAGGCGATCATGACGTTCTTCCACCGGATAAGACATCACTCCACAGGTCGCCGATCGATGAAAGGTCAACGATGTTGCTAGAAGCGGCCAATACAGCAAGCGACTCGTGGACACGCATGCTTCCAACCCAGCGAGAACGTCCTTTCGGTTTACTTTCTTTCCTGTAACATTGTGCTTGCCCGCACTCTACTGCCCAAGTCGACGCCTCGTGGTCTATCCTGCTCTCCAATTTCCGTCCGGAGACGACGATGCATCTCCGGTCTTCCCTCGATCCTAAACCTGGAAGCTCCTACGATATCTAATCTTCCAACGAATAGAAGATACCAGCACTAGAAATCTTGCGACCGAGCCTTCTCTGAAGTCTGCGAAGAAAAGAAGCAGGATTGACAGGACGCTTTTGCTTTCGGGATCAACGGCGTTTGGGTTGCTTCAACGCAACGCATTGCATAATACTAGCATGCTAAGCCGACTCTATGCTAGGATTGATAGCCGGACGCGGAAGTGTCGCGACTAGGCGATAGTGCAACAAACGCATTTGGTAATAGACACATGATGGACTACGGCTTAACATAGCTTCCCAACTCTTCAATGCACCGCAACAATGCAGCGCCGATGTTGTGGAGGGAAGAACGTTCTTCGGGATGCATGCAGCGGAACTTAGGGATGAGGTCTCGCATGGGCCCGGCTGGTATTTGCGTTGCCCGAATCCAGCAAAGTTTCGATCCAACGATCTCACGCGTGCCGATCTCTGACCTCAGCTTCTCACAGCTTTCTCTCGGGACCGCATTTATCTGTGAGACTGCATATACTGTTCAGCTTGCGATAGATAATGGTTGTGATAGCTCGCAGGGCTCGAAGGAACTGAAACCTGCATCCGGGTGGGTTTCTCAACGAGGCAATGGAAGCACACCATTCTGCTTGCTGGGAGCGCGGATTGCTTGCAGTCCTTCTCCGTCTTTCTAGGCGTCCACTGGTCTGTTTGCGTGCCTTGATCTTGCTCCATAGATGTTTGCGCCGTTTTACTGTGATCTCCTTCGTACAAGAAAGCTTCCACTCCAACTGCCATTCTTCTTGCTAGCAGGTCTTTCGTGACGGCGTTAGTTTGATGCTTTACGCTCACTGTCAATTCCGAAGACACGGCGACAAGGTGTCTATCATCAGTCATCGGTGCAACGATATGCAGCGTAAGCCCTTCGTGTGCAAGTCTGGGAGGCAGAAACCAGCTATGCCCGGGTTGAATGGAGCCCAGCAACTCCAGGCAGGAGCAGATGGCAAGGCATAGCACCAGGATTCCTTCGTCTGCTGCTTGCACCATTTTTCCAAGTCGTTGGCAGGGTCGCGACCCTCCAGACGACTGGAGAGGGTCCAGGAAGCAAACATGTGCCAAACTCTGATTCTTGGATGTCAACAACGCCCGCTTCACTTCGACAATTCTGGATGTCAACAACACCCATCACGCGTCGGAATCACTCACACATCTGAACTTGCCCCACGCCCATCCTTCTTGTTGTTCTCTGCTACAAGTTTCAATCCTCTTCTCATCGCAATCAATCGGCTCACGAAAGGAGGCGCCCATCATCCTCCTACCGCTCACAGCGCAGAAGCCATCAATCTCCTCAAGATCAGACTCAGCGACACAAGAGCAAGCAAAATGAACACCACAGTCCAGTCTACGGCCACGGCAGACAACGACCAAACCGTTCGTATACTCACAACAAAGACAACTATAGCCACTGACACCCTTGCTCAGATGCCAGGCGCCATGGAACGCGTCTTCGATCTCCCCACCGAGCTCGTAAACCACTTCTTCGAAGGCTTCGTCATTCCGGACATGCACATCCAAGTGCGACGCAAGAGGACCTTCACCAGCTACGCCGACCAATACTACGTCGAACTCTTGAATCCCGACGAGTGGAGAGACTTCCTCCACCTTGCAGCGACGAACACCGACATGAGGGTCCGTTGCACGCAGGCTTTCCGTGATGCACAGAAAGTCAAGAGCATCAGCATCGTTATGGACATGTCGCGCCATGCCATTGATCCCCGTCGCCGCGTTCCGAACTCGTTGCTCGGAACAGAAGCGCCGATGTGGCTGCTTCGCATGATGAAGAGGCTGGTGGTGCTCTGTCCTTACGTGATCCAGAGCACTCCCACCGCGGATGGAAAGGATACGGAGATCACGACCAAGCAGATCTGCACAACCTACCAGCTTTACCCACCTTTCTCACCTGGTGCTCCCCAATTCGGACGGAACGACAACATTCTGTCCATCGATTGGCTTACACTTCACTACGAAGCTGCTCCTGACAGCGACTTCATGTTCGCGACCGCCGCGTCCGACGGCATCGAATACGCCCTCCGCCACGCTCGCGTCGCTCAGCGTGGTATCGCGACTCCCTACCTTCCCGTCGTCACCGCCAAGGGCCTTTACGACATGGGTCTCTTGTTTGTCGAATGTGTCGGACCGTGTGCAGTGGCGAAAGAGGCGGTGGAGCAGGGTAACGCTCGTTTCCGAATTGGCAGTCATCAGCTCAGCGTGGAGTGGCAGCAGTGGATCGAAGCAGTTGAGGAAGAGGAGATGGAGCGGTCGGATTCGGAAGATGAGGAGGATGGCGAGGCGAAGTCTGGAGATCAGGATGATAATGAGGAGGCAGAGGAACCAGCTGCAGATGGGGTCAATGGTGAGGAGATTTCCCGTGATGGAGACGATCTCACCGGCGACCAAGATGGCGGAGAGCACGACTCCGGTGAGGAGGAACTATCAGAGGACGGTGACCATCCAGTGGCGGGTGCTGCTCAGCAAGAGGACCTCGCGACAGAAGACGTTGAGATGATCGACGGTGAGAGCTCCGGCCAGGGCCAGGTCTCCGATGTCGACAGCGAGGCATACACCTCCTCCGAGTATGACAGCGACTCTGGCTGAAAAGGTTCTGTGGCGATTGAAACTCACGGTCCACGAGTAGGCTGCAACAGAGAAGGCGACCTCAGGTCATTGAATTTGCAGGCATGAGACGCAGTCTGCACTTCATAGCAGCAGCATGCGAAGCTCGGTTCCATGGGATGGAAGATGACACTGTCCGCTTGGAGAATTCACACGGGCTCGGGCGTTCTTGGGAAAAGTCATTCCTTCTGTGAGACAAAGCGTCTGGCTTTTGCAGGAAGATATGCATTCGGACAGAGTACCTCGGCGTTCAGGGAGTTTCTTTATCTGAGGATCAGTTTCGGCGTTAGTACGCGGCATGGCTTCGTCATGCACATCATTATGTTTATGAATGCGAGATCAGACATAGAACACTTTGAATGCAGGTCGATGAACGGCACGACTTCATGCAATCAAGTACTTTCCCTCGTCTCAGACATCCACCTCGTCCGGCGTCAACGCCTTCGTAGTGGCGACACGACGGCTTCGCTACAGTAGACTAGGCAGTTCGACAGAGTTGCGGCATTAAACGATTGTGACCTCGTGAAGATATACATGCTAGAAGTCGGCGTACATCTCGGTGCTGGAGCCAGCGACGCAACGATATTACTAGCATGTTCTCAGCCAGATGGGACAAAGCTACACTGTCTCGCACCCGGTCTTTTGTTTGTTCTCCCATATTTCTCCTACCCCTGAATACCTCCCCTGCCAGCCGTCCGAAGAACCAGAAGTAACACAATCAGCTCACTACCGCCCCTATACTATCCTGTCCGCATGGACCGTTGCACATCTTTTCCTGCTCAAATCGCTAAGAGCTGGCACACGACGGGCATCGCATCGACCGTGATACCAAGTCTTCAACTCTGGCATCAAGATACGAATGGGGCGTCTAAATGATCAGCGAACCGTCTGTTCTTCATCGCTGTCATGCGGAACCGCTCCTTCATGATTGGTCCCGTCCGGTCCAAAAGTGGGGTATATTCAACTTTAAATCCTCGACATCAACAACACCGCCCTACGTCTCCTCCATCTTGACAACCATCCTCACCACAACTTCTCTTCGTTCTTCGATACATCATCGCAAAACAGTCGCCACGTCCACCAATCGTGCGCAGCGCAGTCTTTCGTCTAGAAAGGTCGGCTTCGTCTGAATTGCTTCGCGCATTTTCGACGAGTTCAATCTGCGCTTCTCAGCACAACACCGAAGCGACAAAAGCGCGTCAACATCCTCCTGTGTTCGCAACATCAAACGTCATGTCGGTATGTGAGACGGCCGCCAATACGGACGCCTTGCGCTAACACGTCGAAGCAGACAGCCATGAGCATGCAGCGAATCTTCGAGCTGCCACAGTTCTCCGAGCGCCTGATCAGCCAATACCTGATTCCAGACTTCCGCATTGCTGTCTACGAGAAACTACACTGCAACAACATTAACGACAAGTACCATATTAGCTGGCTCAACCCGGAAGATTTGGATCCGCTCCTCAACCTGTCCCTGACGTCCGGGCCGATGCGACGTCTCTGCGAGCGCCTCCTGCAGCGCGCTGTGAGCATTGGCACGATGCACCTCGTCATGGACATGGCAGACCAGTCAATTGATCCACGAATTCCGATGCCCAATCATCTCCTCAATCAGCCCGCGCCGATGTGGCTGATGCAGCAGCTCAGCCGACTCCAAGTCCTCTGCCCATACACCTGCCGCGGTCAGCCAAACAGCATCGGCGATCATGCCATCGTGACCATGCAGATCTCCGCCACCTACCAACTCTACCCACCGGGCACTCCAAATGCTCCTGGTCCCGGCCAGAGGGACACCATCCTCGCAATCAATCGTCTGGACCTGCGCACTCATCAGCCTCCCGACACGGAGCTCGATTTCGCCTCCCTTGTCGCCAAGCGTGTCGTATGGGCCATTCGTCGTCCGCACATCGTTCAGCCCAATGTCTCTATGACTCCGACACCCTACTTGTCAGTCATCAACGCGAAGGGACTCTACGACTTGGGCGTGCTGTTCGCTGTGCAAGCCGAAAAGGCGACGACGCTTAAGGAATCGTGGTACCATGATCCGCTACGCTTTGGGATGACGAAGCATCGGACTGCGGTGGAGCAGCAGCGTTTCTCTGAGCAGTAGGATGATGACGACGACGATGACGAGAACCACGAGGACGAGTGATGGTCCACGGGGATCACAGATGCAAAAGGATGATTGGAATGTTACGAGAATGATGAAACTTCGAGTGGGCATCAAGCATGTCAGACACGCGCACAATACTACATAGGGCGGGCAGTTGAGGCGATCGAGAAAGGGCCCCGAACCCGCTCGAGACGGAACCACAATCTCTACGCGCGTTGCGGAGTTGAGTTGATCAAGGCATCGACCCCTGACACCGATTTGAGCAGCGGGAGCCAGAGCATCCAGGTATCGTAATTACTATCCGCTTTCACTTCAAGCGGCAGAGTGCGAGAGTGAGGCTGCAGGCTTGACTGAATGTCGACATCGAGAAGCCTGTTTTCGCGGATTGAGAATGTTTGAGTCTAGATACGATAGACCTATGGCAGTATACAACAACGCCAGACAGTCTTTTCAAATAAACATGAGGATGATTCCACGCATCCGTTTTAATAACGATCGCAACGTGGATCGGCAGACGACTTTCGTGGACGCCATGCCACAAGTGCACGCTAACGACCTGATATCCGCGGCATCCAATAAGAACGGCACCGAAGTCGATCACGCTAACGGGTGTTATCCGCATTGTACATACAGATTCAGGATTCGTTGGCTGTCAAGTATTCTCAGCTTCAGACGATCGAGACTCACGATCTTGACAAGCTGCTTCCCTGTCGACTCCACACTGATAGATGCTTCTAGACCACGCGCATCCCTGGCGGCGTCATGTGTGTGTGTTGGTAATGCTCTGCCTTTTGGTCTGCCGCGGCGTTGTATTATGGATTACACTGTCACAATTTTCTCTATGCTGGACGACATGCAGCGCTCTATTCTTGAATAACAGTGTGCTCGTCACGACATACTTGTAATCGCTACGGGGGCAACATAAGAGTTTGTATGCGTAGCGCGATGAGCTGCACCTTCCTAATCAGGTAAAGCGTCGATCGCACGTGTCAATCCTCCAGCGGAGCGGTCCAGCTTAAGCGACCTGCATGAAGCCGTGCCTGATCCTCGACTTGATCTCTCCCTCCCATCAACCTCCTTCTCCAAGCGACACCCACGCGCTTCGCTCATCGTTAGGGCCAAAGTTCACAATGCCAACCATCCGTCTTGCGCCACGGCGCCGGAAACGCCAGCCATCCAATACCTCCCGAACCGTCAGCCACCACCCCGAAGAATGCTCACTGTTCGCAATTCTACCTCAAGAGCTAATCGACCACGTCATGAGCTTCCTACCTCCCGCAAACCTCAAGATCACTGTCATTGCGACAAAGCAAGACGACCAGTCCCAAGCCAGCTGCAGCGAAACTCTCGCCGTCAACGGAAGCACCTGGACCGAACTCCTCGCCACAAAGCGCGTCTCCAAACGCTTCGAAAAGTCCATCACAAACGCCATCCGCCTCGCGCAGCGAAACCACCGCACCATCCTCATCATGGAACTCCACACATCGCACCCGAGCGAGGTGCACTTCAACGGGACTCCGCAGCTGGGCAAATCGCCTGTGCCGGATGACTTCATCGCCAGCTTCTTCTGGCTCCGCCTTCGCCTTCCATTCATGTTCGACTCGCTGAACCCTTTCTCCGACGGCCTGGTCACGTTGGTTTGCCACATCAACATCGCTATCAGCGTCGATGTACTTCCCAACATCGCGCCGCGACTTGCTCATCTTGAGCGCCCGAAGCCCGCGTTCAACGTCACCCACGCGTCCGAAAGATCGATGGGACCGGCTTTTTGGATTCACAGTGAGGCTGGGTTGAGATACGAGCTGAAGGCTCTTGAGTTGTCGGAACAGAAGGAGAAGATTATGGCGATTGTCCGCGACTTCGATGGGAAGCCGGCGTCTTTGATGGCGATGAAAGAGCTGCGTGTAGAGATTGAGGAGGTGCTGAATGGATTGCCACGACGGGGTAATGTCGATCTCAACTTGAGTGTGTTCGGTCTATGAGGGGAAGAATACGAAAGGGTAGTCCACGACTTGAACAATGGCGGCAGGCAGTCGTGACGTGCACACATCTCGCCCGTACAAGATTCAAAAGGAGCACGAACTACGACGCAGCAGGGACAGGAACGGCGTTTTGGATAACTTGAGTTTTGGCGCATCGAGGACAAACTGGAGATCAGTTTGTTGTCAGTTGAAGCTATCCGCCTTCAGGCACGGTGCCAGTATTGCATCACAGATAGTACGAGAAGAAATGCATTGCTTTGAATGCCGCAACTGTCACACATCGGCTCTTCTCGGTCTGGTATGCGAGTCCTCCTGCAGTACCGACTATAGCGAGCAAGTTCGGCTCTGTCCTGACTTCGTGGCGCTCCCTGGGGTCAAACAGGTACATTGATGCAATGCGAGTCTAGCCACGAGGCTCGGGCATTCTAGCAAAACCAAGGCTCCAGACGCCTGCCATCGATGTGTTGGGTGAGGAAGTAGGAATCGTTCTAGACTCAGCAAGATGAATACAGCGCTCGGAACCCAAGTCTTTGGCCCTTTGCGTGTCCATAGCCTTGTGATACGTATATGGTGCGCACGGTAGTACAATTGGTATCCTCGAGAATCCTGACCTACCAAAGCTGAAAGTATTGGAATCGAGCAGCTCATGCCAAGACGTCGTTCCCAACGCCAGCTTTTCAGCTCCTCTTCCTCCCTGACGTGCATCCCGTTCTCAGCACAATAACAAGTACCACATCTCTCACGCCCGCGCCATGTCTACAGATCACCTCCACACCGACTTCGCCGATCGAACCCTCGCTCCCACACTCTCCGCCCTAACTCTCGCCCCTCCACCTTGCCCGCTCTTCGACCGCCTCCCCGCCGAGCTCACCGAAAAGATCTTCAACCTCATCCCGACCAGCGACCTCCGTCTCGAACTCACCCATGGCGAAAAATGGATGCGGAATTCTCTGACTGGATCTCCCGCCATTGCAGTCAATGCGGGAGACTGGAAAATACTGCTCGCCAGTCTGCGCGTTTCCAAGACCTTCTGTCGATTTATGAAAGCTGCGATTCGTCACCAGCAGGTCAATTCAATTGTCTCTGCGGTCGTCATCCTCCCGAGCTATACACGTATACTGAAGCAGATCAGCGACTTTGTGGCTCCGGGAACGCTTACTGTGCCGAAGGAATCTCTTGTCAACTTCAGCAAGCTGGAGATCCGCCTGACCTTTACTCTGATCCCGCCCAAACGCGGCTGTCGACCAGAGACTGTCCCACGGAAGAGATTCCCATTCTACGTCCGCATCATCATCAGTGGTCAAGGCCAGCAAAACATACCAGGAGACTCGAACCCAGCACCCACCACAACCTTGAACATTTTTGTGGAAGCGCCAACAGGAAACGACGTGGAAGTCCCCACTCACAAGTGGGACATTGTTCCCTACAATCAGGCCCTAGAGAGCTTCAACGAGCCGGAGATTCGAGCACAAATTTTGCCGGCGCTAAATGCATTCGTGAAAGTCAAGCGGGCTCCGCTGGCGTGGTTGAATTTGCAGTGCACGGTGGAGGGTATTGTGCGGAAGGTAGGATTGCCTGAAGGATGGACCTGCGAGGATGAGTAAGGTGGAGGGTAAGGATGTATACTGGAGGAGGAGATTTGAGCAGTGGGATTCGAGGATGTTGCCTTGCTAGGAAAAGAGCTTCTGCTACTCGTGGGAGACTGATACTGGCGACGGCCACAGCATTGACGATGCGGATAGCAAAGCTTCTGAGTCACCCAGCAGATGTGATGCGAAGGAAGGATAGTTGTAGGAGAGAAGGTTAGAGAGGATCGAGCAGAGCATAAGAGATGAACCAGGGGCATTTACTAGTTATAGCCTCAAATTAACAAGCCACTAACAGTTACCGCAATGTCGCGCAGGCACTTGAGGACAATGTTATTGCTGCTGAGCAACTCTACTGCCTTTTCTCTGCTGTCCTCAACCACATTCCGGAGAAGACTTCCCTCGGCTTTCTCCACGTTTCCGGGGCCTCGCAAACCGATCTGGCCAACAATTCGGTTTCCAGTCAACGGACCTCAGGGAGGCCGTCACATCGTGGCTGTGGGCCCGCAAGACGGACGTATGCTTCCCGACTCCAGGTGTGCGTGGATACACGTTGTGAGATCTGCTTAATGAAGTGCTCGACATTGAAGAGCAGGACCTTGAAGTCTTCCCAGGCCGTTTCAATGGTCACCCACGTGATAGTTCGGCCCTCACCGGAAGAAGAGGTCTTGTTCTGAAACGCCGAAAACTGCTGTTTTGCATGAGTCTTCTCAGCCGTAGTGATGGTGCGTGCATCGTGTGCGGCGATGAGGCTGTCCACAATACCCTGTCCGCGCTGCGACCCTTTAGTGTGGAGGTGTGAATTCGAGAATCAACAGGAGATTTGAGTGGACACGGTTGGAGCGAACAGCACAGCAACTCACCTCCTCGTAGAGTCCGCTCCGCTATGGAGAGTATGTGAGGATTCATCAAGCACGTCGTGAGAGCATAGATCGCGAATGAGAGTCAGCATTGCCCGAAAGTGAAGCAGGATGATATAAATGCTTCATTCGCTTCACAAGACCCATGCATTCCTATACGTACAACAACGAACCGATCAGCACTGTCCGTAAGACCAATGGGTTCTTGTTCGTTGGCATCTGGTACGTCCATCATCTTCTTGGTGACTTGGTCAGAGTCACACTCCTTCAGACCCTTGACCGACTCAAATGGGTATTTCGCCGCGAATACGAGGTTGTTGTTCTTGCCGACTCTGAGGTACACCTCCTTTGCACCAAGTTTACGAGAAGTGGAAGCAGGTAAACCGTTTACAGCATGGGAGGACCTTTCACCCACGATAGCTCAGGGCACCCGGGAAGCATAATCAGGAGGACACGAACGCTCGATTCGCTTCTCCAAACTACAACCTTCCTAGACACACAACAACAAATTAAACGGCACAGCCCACTCACCCTTCCACAGGAGCAGAGAGACCTCACCTCAAGATTGGTGAAAATGCCTATCAAAGCAAGCTCCCTCCCCATGCGTCTCCGGCTCCAGCCACATCACCTCACTCCAAGGGTACCCCTCCGCCTCGGGCTCCATACCCAACTCACAAATCCTGGTAGCCATTGCGTCGGCCACGCGATTTCCCTCCGCCCAGTAGTATTGAGGAACAATGGGGAGATGCGATCTCACCCACTCGAACCTCACCTCGATGCCCTGGTACTCAAATTGTGAAATTTGGGCACAAATTTCCTCCACCAATTCAACGTTGCGGCCGTATCTTGCGGCCATGTGGGGACGCTGGATGTCGGAGATGGCGAATTTGCAGTCGGAGATCACTGTTATTGTGTCGACCTCGTGAGCGAAACCCACCGCGAACTCCAACGCCGAGTAAATGGCGAACACCTCCGCTTCGAGGGACAGCTCGTCCTTTGTGCCGAAGCACTCTCCGGCTGAGGTTGCTACGCCGAGCCAACCGCCGTTGACCCAGGTGCAGCAGGAGGAGCCGCCGAAGAGAGCGCCGTCGTCGAAACGGAACTTTGCGCTGCCGTCGACGAAGAATTGGCGGGTCCGGCGGGGTTGCTGTTGTTGCTGCTGCTGTTGCAGAGACATCTCGGAGGAGAGGAGGAGAGGAGGAGAGGAGGGAAAGCTTCTGCTGCTGTACTGCTGTTGGTACGGCTAGTGCTGAGCTCGTGGCTTCAGTCACTGCGCGCAGTAGAGAGCGATCCGGAGGAGAGGAGAGGAGGACAGGCAGGATTGCTTCCGTTCCAGCGAATCTTTTCGAAGTGCTAGTGCTGAGCTTGTTGCTTCGGTCACTGCCAAGAGAGCGGGAAGTCCGGAGAGGAGGAGAGGAGAACAGGCGAAATTGCTTCTGTTTTCGGGAGGTCGTTGATGCCGCTGGCAAAGAGATCGTTGCTCTTGCTTTCGCGGTCTTTGAAGAGGGATTCCGGGAGAGAGGAGATGAGAGCAGGCCAAATTGCTTCTGCTTCGGAAGGGAGTTTGATGGTGCTGCCGTCGGTTGTGATGTCGTCGTCGGAGCTGGAGGAGAAGAGAGCGAGGCCAAAGAGGAGGGGGGACGAGACAGGAGAGCTTCGACGGACGGAAGGGCTGTGGTACCGCTGTCGAGGATCTTGTTGCTGCTGTTGCTGTTCGGAGGGAGGAGAGCGACGCCGGAGGAGAGGAGAGAACAAGCAAGAGAGCTTCCGCTTCTTCTATGCTGTTGGTGCTGCTGCCGCGGAAATCGATGTCGTTGTTGTCGTTTGAGATGAGGAGAGCGAGGCCGGAGGAGAGGAGAAACAAGTGGGAGAGCTTCTGCTGTCGAGGCGGTGGTGGTGCGGCGGCGGCGGAGCTTGTTGCTGTTGCTGCTGCTGCGGAGAACGGAGAATGCCAGGGAGGAGAGACCGTTCTTCGGGCGAGAGGTGAGGCTGCTGCTGCTGCTGTGAAATTGTTCGGCGGCGGCGGCGAGGAGACGAGCGGAGGAGCAAAACAAGAGGGAGGAGAAGGCGTCGCGGCGTGAAAACGGGCTTCTTTCCAGTTGATATTGCTGTTGCTGCTGCTTTCGAGAGAACGTTGCTGGTACGGAGGGAGTGATGCGGTCTTCGTACGGGCAAGGCTGGTCGTCGTCGTCGAGCGGAACGTTGATATTGCGTCGTCGTGCGCGAAGACGATGGCGAAACGCCAAGAGATATCGGACTTCAGCCCGCTTTGCCTCCCTTCACTCTCGCAGACGCTTGGGCTGGAGTTCCACTTCACTAACAAGACGAACGTCAACATCGACACATCGCAAAGAACGTTAGCATCAATGCGCAAAGAACTTCCGCCTCGACCTCAACAACAGGACATACGGCCTGCGCAGCCTCCAGTCATGGTACCACTCAAGAACATACACGCCGCACAATCTCCAATCATGCTCAAGGGCATCGAACCTCCCAAAGCACCATGCTATCTGCTCTAACTACCCCCTGAACTCACCATCAACATCTTCTGCGCCCTGGTCCCGGACCTTCACGTCACCATTCGCAGCCACACCGGCAAGGGCCCTCACGCCGAGGCAACGAGCTGGAACGAATGGAAAGATCTCACCAACGTTGCGTACATATCGAAATTGTGCTACAATCTCGTCAATCAAGTCACTCGGCTTCAGAAGCTCAAGAAGAATGTGAAACTGGTGGTGGAAGTGGACAGCCTGGACGAGATCATGGCGAAGGAAGAGGAGCAAGACGAGGCGGGTGCATTTCTACCGGAGCGATTCTGGGTGCCGGATCATGTTCTCTCCAGCTTCCGAACTCTCGACATGCGCTTTGGGTTCGAGCTTGTTATCAATGAGGCCAGCACTCCGGCCAATGCTTCCTTCATCAATCGCAACAGGTGCTTGAACATGTTATTCCACGCTACCGACGTGCACATGATCTTCGATACGCTCGTTGACCCCGCTGGTGACATGCTCGACCCTCCTTACTGCCGACTACAAGTCCAACACCGCGGATGATGTTCTTGAGCTGAGGGGTTATCCCAACTTCTCCGACCGCGATCTTCGCTTGCACAACGACACCAAGTTTGAGGCTGCGGTGGATATGCTGAGCCTGCCAGCAGTGCTCGCCCCAGTGGAAAGAGCCATTACAGCGTTTCGCTCCAACCTGGTGACCGCAAACACTCTCTACGCCTTGCGGCTTGAGGTCGACAATTACCTCATACGGCAGAAAGTCCTCCCGCGCTACATTGATACGTACTTGGACCGTATGACTTGACGCGGATGGGCTGGAGGATTGATTGAGGAGTCCCATGTTCCAGTACAAAACGCTGCAAATGGTAAACTTTTTGACCAGAGGAAGAACGGACAAAGAGCAGAGGAAAGTTAAGCTTGTTGGCGCCGGATTTGGCCTGGTGTTCTTTGACTGACCTTGTTTCTTGGTCTGTTGGTTCATCGAGGGACGGATCTGGCAAATTTGCATCGGACGAGAAGGGAGTCTTTCGAGGAATGGATGTCGTCAGGTCATGATATGTTGGTGAGTGGGAGGACATTCAGTGGGTCTGACAAGGATCTTTAATTGAGCGAAGACGGAGCGAAGGCCATAGCTTTATTGTGTTCTCAATCAATAGCGTGTCTTAAACAGGAGGAATGCAATCCAGACGTTCTGCGATATCTGCCTTCCCCACTCTCGCGAAGTCACTGCCAGGCAACTACTCTCGATCAATAGATCGTCCCCCATGTCCACAGTCTCATGGTCACGACCACATTCCATCTGTTCAGCATAGTGAGGAGTGCTATGCTTGCTTGCAGATATGGTGAACCGATGTGAAAGAGTCCTCGTCCAGTCATTCCGTAACGCAAAGAATGCCTTTATCGTGGGAGTATGTCCCTGTGAAGACTCTCGCATATGTCTTGGCACGGCCATGGCTCCGCCCACTGTGCCTTGCTCCGTTTTCTCGTCCCGTCACGAACGAATCGGACAACACCTCACCGTCTCTTCAATCATACGTCCAACCACACCAACAAGCACAACCACAGTCCACCCAACCGAAACCGAACAACAGAAGCGATGTCGTCCTCCCGCCCTCATCCCTGGCAGCAAGATTCCTCCTCCGCCGCCGCCTCTCCTCAGCACGACCAGCCACCAGAGCGACCACTTCGAATCCGTCAGTACTTCGTCGACGCCTCCGTTCGAAGCCGCGACCGAGACAATATGGACTTTGGAGGAGCCGCTTGGTGCACCTGGGAGACCGGACAGTGGGTGGGTCGTGGGATCGCGCTGGGAAATGCGTGGGCACATCGAGACGAGCTTTCTCTCCAAGCGGAGATTATGGCGATCGACTTCTTTCTGGATGAAGCTCTCACGAAAGCGTACCAGCTGGATGTGTTTGTCGTTTACAGTGACTGCACCTTTGCTATGTACGATGTAGACGCGCAGAAGCGTGGACAGTGAGTCAACCCCATCGCTCCCGACTTTTGAGCATCAACTGACCCAACGATGTAGATACCGTGGCCCTCACTATCGCTTGCTGGAAGATATCGGAGAGAAGATCGAGGAGCTGGAGGACCGAGGAAAGAGCGTGGTCTTCAAGTACATCCCTGCCCATCTCCCTCCCTCCCCGAGCAATTACCAGGCGTTTGGTGAGTAGCGATGTATACCATGTATGGAGATCCGTACTGATTGACTCCTACAGGCAACCATGCAGCCGACGAAATGGCGAAGATTGCGTGCAGAGCATCAATGCACCGCAGGACGGAGTTCAAGGGTTGGGAGAAGTCCCTGATCATCTACGCCAACGACGGATGGATGATTCCGGAGGAGCGCGCAGGACAGCCGGCGAGTACTGCGGTGTGGGATCGGAATTGGGGTTGATTGTGCCGTTACATAATGGCGTTGATGTCAGCGAAGAGACCTGCAAATCCCTGCTACTCTCGAGAATAAGACTTCACCTTCCTCACAACATTGCCGACATCGAAAATGCTCGCCACACATACACACGATATGCAACCATGGCAGCCTCAATGGAGAATGACCGTACCATCGCGCCGACGGAGCTTAACGTGAAGCATATAGTCGCAGCAAGGATCGGACGCAGCTCGCACATTGCGTCGACTTCACCGATAAGGACACCGCCGCTGTGTCCTTGTGGTTCCTGCTAGCCAGGCTCTACGCTTATGCAGTATTTCTAACTCGGGAAGAGACACATGCTGACAAGCGCCGTAGGCAAAGACGACGAAGCGAAAGAGCTCCACCGTATCTAGAACATCATCTGCTTCAACAACTGTTAAGCCGGCAAGACCTACGCGGCACGCGACCACAATCTCGTCTTTCGCGCTGACAATTGGGCTGTCAACATGGAGAGCGATCCTGAAGACCGGCTCGTGCAGATCGAGGGCAAGGACGACTCAGAGGACTATACGATCGGCTTGTGGGTCAAGGCCAAGGAGGAATCCAAAGGCGTATGACGAGGCATCTCAAGGGCATGAGGCTATAGCCGCGAAGATGAAGCGCATGAGCCTCTTCATCGGCACAGACTTCGGCACTCTGGACGCTTGCAAGACCCACGATACCGCACATACCTCGAACTCGACGGACAAGAAGAAAACACCACCACTCGCCGCCAAGCCACAGGCCAACTGCCAGACGGACACAAACCACAGTTTGACAGCCCTGCGAACCTGAACCGCAACCCGACTCCCTTGCCAGCGAGACAACATTCGCCACTGGAGACCGGCGGTTTTGGCGCCTCCAGCGGCCTCCACCGCCGCCTTCCTTCGCCTCTCGCAACGGCATTAGAGCACCGTGGATATTACTTCGCATTTGAATCGACGACGACCACTGATAACCGAGGAGAGCATAGATGGTGGATCGCGTCTCTACGCTGTCCACTCTACGATGAGGTCACTCCTTCCCTTGTCTCACATTGCGGCAATCTGGCTTCAGACAAGACTCTACTTATCCGAGACAAACCAGCTTGGCTCCGTATATATGTAAGCCTGCCCTTACCACTTCATTTCTCCCACACTAACACGGGATCGCCGTCCTTCGAATTTCGGCGGTAGCTGACCTGCGAATGAATGCCTTGGGCATCGTGGAAAGCGGCGCCGTTCAAGCATGCCCGGTTCCTGCATCCTTTAAGGTCACAGAGACTATGACGATTCACTCGACGGATCTGTGCACGATCTACACCAATACTCATCGAAACAATATGTCCAACAGTCATCATGCGCCAGAAGCCAGCCCATTCCCCGGGATCGCGGAATTGGAAGGAGTGCTGGATATGGTCCATGCGCGCCTCGTCGCCGCGCCGCACTCTACCGAGTTGGAGGGAGTGCTGGATCCCATACGTAAGAGCCTCGCAACTACGCCGCTCTTCCCACCGCCGTCGAACAACTCCCATCATAACCCGCCGAGTGCCCTCGCAGCAGCAGGCCCGAAGCGCACAGCGTCTGATTCCAGACCTGCCTCCAGACCCGCACGCCGACGACGCATGAATGCTTTCCGTCATCTCGACCAGCCCGAGGAGAACGACACGCCCGTGATGGCTCGAGAGCGTCAACGCCGAACCGCACAGCGATACGACGACCCGTCTGTAAGCGATGCCGACATCACGGAGGATCGATGCCAAGGAATTTGCAGGCCTCCCGTCGGTGTGCGGGACATGGTGACGCGACTCTTCTACCATGGGCTTTTCGCCGTGGTCGCATCTTCCTGGATGTTCTCTGGGTTACAGTCAGTGTCCACGGCAGTACTTTCGAGTCTATGGAGTCACGTTCTCTTCCTTCACGCGAAAGCTCTATGGTAGCCTTGTCAGTAGGCTCGCAGCTCTCGCAGAATGGCATTGACGTGACTGGGAGAACAGGACCATTGTGCTGGTCCGGCAAGTCACATTCGCCAGATCTCTTTGTTGGACTTCTTTCATCGCAAGTCACAACGACATTGTACGCGACGGAGAAGCGATAGGACACTAGACACGATACAGCATGCGATGTATTTGAGCTCGCCAATGGTCGTGATCCACTCCTCTTGCTTCTCCAGACCTCTTACAAACTTCAGAAAATGACCAACCCAACCAAAACCCCAGATCAGAACCAGAACGGCAGCGGCAGCGAGCATCTAGACGATGCGTTCCAGCCCAGCTCTATGTTCGAGTTCGCAGAGTCCGAGACACCAGCCATGGCACCGAAGATGCAGCAACTGACCAACACAAACAAGCCAGGACAGTACGAACCAGTCGGATATCGAGTGGCTGCTCAACGCCCGTTCGACTACGGTGCTGCTTCCAAACAACTCGCCCCTCCGCCCACTCTTCAACAGACTCAAGGACCGATGTATGTGACTCCTCGCGAGGTTGTGTACAACACTTCACCGCCTCGCTGGGTTACGTACATGCCGGAGCCAGTGGAACAGCTGCAGGAGCAGGTCCAAGATCTTGAAGACGAAGATCCTGACGCCGAACACGAGTCGGTCACCGAGGAAGAATGGCGAGCTCACGAATTTCAGGACCAGATGTTTGACGTCGAAGAAGTTCAGCAGGAACAGGAGCAGCAGATCGGCGAGACTCAGCCAGAGGTCCCAGATGCAGGTGGCTCCGGCACCCAGGCGATGCCAATCGAGCTCAGCCATGATGCCGACAATGAACAGGATGACAGTGATCTCTCCGACGAAGACGATGCCGCAGACGAACCCACTCCTGCACCACCAACCCAACCTGCCTCGTCCAAGAAACGCCCACGCTCTCCAGCTCCAGCCATTGGAGGTACATACACCTACAAAGGTGCGACGTATGTCATCCAGGGTAACGAGCCAGAGGAGTGGTTGCGAGGTGAGTCGACCGGGAGCAAGAGACAGAAGACAAGCATCACCGTGGCGAAGAAGGCTCCAGCTCCGGCTAAGGGTGTCGCTTACAAGAAGATGAGTGTAGCCAAGAAGGAGGTCGAGCTCGAGAATGACAGTGACGACGACAGCGACGAGGACTTTGATCCTGATGCGATGGATGTCGATGATTGAGCACGAAGTCTGCAGCTCGAGACTGGATAGTCTGCTCTTTGGGTCGTGTTTTGGGGTTCCCCTCTAGGTTGGCGTTCAAAATCGGGACTTGATATTGGAGTTCAGGAGTTCTGTTATTTAACCAAATTGCAAGACCATAAATGACAGGACCTTGTGACTCAATAGAGATGGCGCTGGTAAATTAGCGATAGCACGAATGCAATGTTCCTCAAAAACACGTCTTTCCACCATACGTTGCCGACCGCTCTTCAGGGGTCCCTTCGCAACGCCGCCAAGACTTTTTCATCTGTTGACATGTTTGACGCCGGCTTCCAACTCTCTCCGCTTCTTCACCGAAACCGCGAACCAGAATATCGACGTTTACTGCTTTCCAGCTTACATTCATCGATACTTCCGCCGTCTAGGTCCAGAGTGACGAACACTCACCGCGAAGAGGCTGATCTTCACAGCAAGATGGCATTTAGCAACAAAATTCGAGCACGCCGCGACGCCAACGGGAAAGTCGAATTCGTTGACGCATCATCTTCGTGGATTGCAACTTCGACCATGGAGATATACTCCGGTCAGTACCGTCAGCGCTTGGTCTTCTCGCGGAGCAGACAGCAGAGATGGCTAACATTGTGGCTCTGCAGACGGGTCCGTCAAGGATACGACAGGCGCCAAGTGGGGTGGCAGCGGCATCGCAAGGTTCGAAGATGGATGGTGGATCGGGAAGAGTTTTGGTACGTTGGAGATGAAGGAAGAGCACACAACACACAGCATTACCATGGCCATATCGAAACCACCACCCTTGTTACATACTCGTCTCATGGCATTGAAGGAGCTGACGTTCAATCCCCTCACTCCCAGGCGTCGGCAAGGGTTGCACTCCATGCCGAGCAGAGATCCATGGAATCTGTGAGGCCGTGTCGTGGGCCGTGGACTTGCTGGTGGCCAAACCGGGCTCCTTCACCGAGCTCATTGTGCACTGTGATAGCACTGATGCTATGTACCAGTGCTGCAATTTCTTCGCGACTCCACCATTCGGGGCCTTCGAATGGCTGGGTCTTATGTTCCTCTATCGCGTGCGCGCGCTCCGTCTGCACGGTTGCCAACTGGTCTTTCAATGGGTGAAAGGGCACAGCGGCAATGACGGCAACGACTGCGCCGATGATTTGGCAAAGAGAGGTTCAGCCGCCGCATTGGAAGAGGAAGCAGAGGTCAGCACGTTTATGGAAGAAGACCTTGTATGCTATCGCTCTGACCGGGAGTGGACCGAATGGACGACTTCGGCCACAGGGTGAAACCTGCCAGCCTAGTTCCATTGCGAGCTCTTGCATCAAGAAGAGAGTCGGAGGGTACGCATGGGACACCTCTCAGCACCGCGTGCTTCTGGGAGGGCGGCCTTCGGCTGGAGATCCTGCTTACAGCGTCCACGTCGCGATCTCTGGGACCTGCTCCGGGCCAATGGCAAGGTGGGCAGGTGCAGATGTAAGCACATCAACGAGGAGAGGAGGATAGAGAGGTACGTGGTTTCCATTCATCTCGATACCGCTCTTGTTCCGATACTGACAACCCTCCACTGATCCAGGACCAGCTTCAACCATAGCCTGTGCCAGATGAGAACCACACCTGCCACGGCGGATCTCAGTACTTCCTCTCGTGAAGCGAGATCCTCAGCAACATCACCGTTAGATATCGTGGCACCAGCAGCGACGATCATCCACCCCCTGTGCAATGATCTCGCACTAACTTGATTTCCTAGACTCCTTGCTCCGAGAGAGTTGCCGAATCCCACCTCGCCGCTCGCCCATTCTCCGCAACCGAACAAGGTGCGATCACCTCTGCCCTCGGACCTGAGGACATGCGGCCACGGTCGAACCGCAAACCCCTCATCACCTCAACCACCCGCAACAGCGATCTCGACGCCTTGGGCGCAACCACTGGCACCGGTGGTGACTCCGAAGATGAAGAGCACGGCGACTTCAACGCACCTGGAAGTCTCAGCGAGATGTCGGCGGCAGACGCCAAGAAGGAGGACATCATACACTTCACTGCGGCTTGCCGTTGTCCTGGCGGAATTTCCAACGACGGTTGAGCTTCGGGTGGTCGGGTGTGAAAGAGCAAGTCGCCACGTAAGGATGCGAATACCTCCAGCCCCCATCCAAGGCATTTTCGCCCTCAGCCTCCAAAAACGATCCTGGCCGTCCTGCGCGGCGGATCATTCGCCACATTGTCCACGTCTGGCACACCGGCAGCAACGCACAGAAAGAGCAAACATTCTCATACGCCGAATGCTGCTCCCCGTTGATCTCCACGTGTACAACCTCGCCCTCGTGTGTCCTATCTTGCGGAGCATGGCTCGAATGCACAATCGGAATGCTCGACTGGCTCAATTCCCGATTGATGTACACACCACCAACTGAGGACACTGTGTTGAAACACCTTGGTCGCCGGCTGCCAGCGAGTAAGCAATCCGTCTTTCTTTCTACACTGCATGGCAACAGTCTGCTGCTCGGCGCTTCGAGTCGTGGACGAGGTGTTGGCGTCCAGAATGCCTGGGACCTTGCATGAGGTTCTTAACAATCTCTTCTCAGCTTAGCATACATGCCCGCAAAGGTATCTTGACAGTCGAACTACTTCTTGCCTCACATCTTACTCAGTCCAGACGTTCAGCCATCGTCGGCAACCATTTGCGCATACATGCGGCAATGACATCTATATAAAATCGGCTTGGCGAAGTCTCTCTGAAGTCCTTCCTCCGAATTTCCACTTCTGCCTCATTTCTTCATCACACTTCTCCTGGCTAAACATGCCGCTGAACCACCTCCCAATCATGGCGCATCGACAGCACATGAAGGTGCAAGGCAAGCAAGTCACGGTCGGTGCTCTCGAATCGAAGAAGATAAAAGATATCCCCCTCCCGACCGAAATCCTCCTCAAGATTGCCGAATACCTACTACCAACGACCGTCCGGATGTGCGCTGGCCACGGATTCTACACCCAGCCTAATTACCTCGACTCATTCATTGACCGTGAAACCATACTGAATTTGCGAGCCGTGCTCGATCTCCAGCTCACTTCACGACAATTGGAGCCAATCGCCCGAAAGACAATCCAGAACTACTTTGACAACCGACCCGAAACGCTCCATGTCGCGTACGCGAGGGAGTGGAAGGGGAGTCGGAATAAGGCGCACTTAGATACCCCCATCTACGATTTCAAAAGCAAGTTCCGCACGCTTCGAGTTGACTTGTCGTTCAATTTTAGCTACTTCCCTTATACACCCGAGCTCGATTTTGAGCATACGGTCAAAACGCTCAGCATTACCGTCACCAACCACGGGGACAGCTGGAGAGTATTGACCGTCGATGTGACGACCCTTCTAGGCCTCAAAATGCACGACCGACGGATATTGGGCTTGGCGAGATGTGAAGACGCTTTCATCGAAGCCGCCATCGCACGGGTGGGAGCGGCGCTCATGGCGTCGGGTAATCATCGGCAGGGCTCTAATTTGCTCTGTACGATGAGATTGGACGTGGAGAGGGACTGGAACGGTGTCTCGGAGCGAAACTTCGGATTATGGGATATGTTGCCGTTGAGCACAGACTGGGCGAGGTACATCCCGGCGGAGTATGTGCATGGACATCGCGATTGGAGGCTAGCGTGGGTGGGAGGGAAGGGCAGGAAAGCGGGCACAGATGGAGATCTGCGGACGACGGATGTCAAGGGCGAGGAGTATGAAGTGGAACACAAGGGCACAGGTGTTGACAGAGAGACTCGGATTGGCGGCGGAGATGTCGACGATAAGATGGGCCGAATGTGGCGAGACATGCCTGCGACACTTTAAGATCAACTTTGGTCGGGAAACGCAGATGACCAAGTGAGAATCGCGGCGAGATGGCGGTGGAGGTTCGTACACGCTTTACTGAGACGATCGAGAAGAAATAGAGTTGTTCGACCATGCAAGCTCTGACGAAGGGTAGCCTGCAAGGCGAGACTGCTCTTTCGGAGTGCACATCATTCCTTGCAAGTTCTGCTCTTTATGATCTGGCTGGGACTATATTTCACGCATCTAAGCGCAAAGCCTAATAGCAGGGATTGGGTATGAGGTACCGGAGGTAGATACGATAGTCTTCATATTCCAAAACTAGTTTTAGTGGAACGGTACGGTACAGTGTGGGACTCAGTGCTGTATGCCCTTGTCTTGCTTCGCTCACAACGCTTTCAACATGTATTAAACATGGTTTCAGTGATCGATCATCAGCTCCCCAGCATTGCAGATACTAAAAGACGTGCATCGTCGAAGGCGTGAAGATAGAACATGTAGGAAACATCGCAGGAGTATGGACGAACAGGCAAAGTTCGTACAAGGTTCTGTTCAGTCGACGTTTGTGTCGTCCCTTGCTGCTTTCCTACCTACTCTCCGAATACAAAGCATTCATCCCACGGATGCCTTTCCGTGCTTGGACTTTTACCTGAACTTATTCCTTCGCGACAGGCTTTGTTTTAGTTCGTCCGATAGCCGCCGTCGTGGTCTCTGAATTACCGAAACTATAAACATACACATGCCCTGACGTTCCTGCGACGGGACCTCCTCGTAACGTAGTGCCAGTCATGGAGAATATTCACTTCACACCACGCTAGCCCGAATCGGACCCGCTTCTACGCGCGCGCGTCAAGCTCTTCCGCTGCCACCAAATTTTATGCTCCGATCAACGACGCACACAAAGTTGCTCATCCACCGACTATCCGTTCCAACACGACGCACTGAAGCCATCGACGTTGCTACCTACTGCTGTAATGTATGTCGATGTTTGCGCAAGCTCGGCGCATTCTCTACCCTCGCTAACACGTTTCCAACCACAGTCACCAGCAGTCGCATCAAAGAATACTCTCCCGTCCAGAAAGAGTCAAGAAGATCCTCGCCGTAGTCAAGCAGTCCCCTCCAAGCTCGACGCGATACCGTCAGCAACATGGCGAAATTCATTACCACCTCCACCGGCAAGAAAAACTACCTCACCTCCCTCCCAAAAGAACTCCTCTTCCAAATCGCCACCGACATCTTCCCAAACTCCATCGAAATCCACACCAATGGCATCCACCCCAGAACCTCCATCCAGCCCATCATCGACGCCGACAGCTTCGCCCGGTTGAAGTGCGTCGAGGACTTTGCGCGCGCCAGTCCCGTGCTGGCTGAGGCGGTGCTCCAGGTCTTGCACGATGTTTTCTTCCTTCACCGCATCCCTCTGCGCGTTGAACTTACGCGGTACTGGGATCCTCCTGTTCCGACGGGAGCGATGCACATGTCGGCGTTCTTTTTGCTCTTGCGGCGATTTCAGGTGCTGGAGATTAAGGACATGCCGCTCGCTTTCGTGCACATTCCGAAAGATGGAGAGAGTCGCCTCGGTCATAGCGTCAAGAGTCTGAGCATCACCGTCGAGCGTGCCGGGCCCACTTGGAGACTGAAGAATATCGTGGTCAAGACTGTCCGCAAGTTGGACCAGTACGACGAGCGTGTTCTCGACCTTGCCCAGCTGGAGGATGATCTTATCGCGGAACTTGTTCCCAGTGTTGGTGGAGCATTGATGGGAATGCATGCCATGCCTCCGCATGGACACAACTTGTTAAGCACGATGAGGCAGCGGATCGTGGAGGCCGGCGCCCGCATCGCCAAGCATGAGGAGTGGAAGATGATGAACCCGCATTTCGATTGGGTGAACGGCGTGAACCGACCGGTCGTGGAGGTGGTTCGCAAGCTTGGGTGGGTCGGCAAGGCGCCATCGAGGATCTCTTCCCTGGTGGAAGGAAGCAAGGACATGGCTGTGTTGAGAGAGGGAGTCGAGAGTTTGGATTGAACAGCCACAAAGAAGTGGTCATGGCAACAATGCGGGCGAGATTGAATAAAGGTGTGGGAGTCCAAGCACAAAGGGAGGCGGACTTGGCAGAAGAAAAGGAGTGCTCGGAGCTTGAGGGACATGGGCTCTGCAGCTGACCACGGTAGGGTACTAACGGCGTTCTGTCTGCTGCCGACGATTACTGCTGCTACATACCATGGTCTCGGACGGAGTTCTGTTCCGTTAACGCATGATTGGGGCAGTGAAGGATATCGCACATACAGCGGCGACGAGACTGCGTGTGTTGCTTCATGATCATGTCATGCTGAGACATCGCGACTCACATGGCTGAACTGTGATGTCTGGTCGAGGCGTTGCCACTGTACTTAATGATGTATACATATCTGGACTGCGTGTTCTCCGCGACTGAAGGGTTTGTCTGTATTGTAAGCAACGATACTCCCGAAGAGTCACAATTTCAACTTCGTGTTCCATTTGCTTCATCATCATGCATTGTATCAAGTCCTGTCCATTCCACGACCCAAATTCGTTGCCTCAGGTTTCAGGTCGAAGTTCATGCTCCAAGCACGTTGCCGCTTCACCGTTCTCAAAGATCGTCATGACCATCCCAAATCGGAGCTTCCACCACCACCATGTCCTCACCAACGCTCTCAGACATGCCGGCCGAAGTCCAGTCAGAAATCATCAAAGCCGCCATGCCCTCCATCATCCACATCCGAAAATTCCGAGGCGCCACCTGGAACGGCTTCGTGGCAGTCGCAGGACTCTCCAACATACACGACGTCTTCAACCTGCAACTGACATGCCACCAACTCGCCGACGTCGCACGCAAAGTCTTGACTCGCGCCCGGGACGATCAAATTACTCTCCGATACGAAGCCGAGACATACTGGCCAGCCGAAATCACCGAGCACGACCCCGTTCCCATCGCATTAAGCTTCATCGACCACTTCCGCACCATCGAAATCGCCGTGCCTCTCTCTTTCATCCACAAGTTCGACGCTCCCGGATCACGTCTTGGTCATAGTCTCAAGACCCTCACCATTCGTACTCGACGCGGCAGCTCCGGCTGGGATATCATTGGTCTCGACATCAAGATCATTCAAGCTCCCGAGCACTACGACGAACGTCTGCTGGACCTGGCGCTTCAGGAAGATATGCTCACGGCGTTTGCTTGCAATCAAGTCATGACTGCGCTGAATGGTCTTGGGACCGTGCCCGGCGCTGAGCAGTGCCTCTGGGGCCTGCACTTCTTCATTGCAGTTTGGATGAACCGGTATAACTTCGCGGGTGCCTGGAAGTTTGTCCCGCTTTACGAGATGCATTCCTTTTACGGGGGAATCCCTGCGAGGACGTTCAAGGAGCAGGATCGACGTCTTGGGTGGCGAAGTGGGAAGTCGGGTTGAGGATTGCTTGCGGGTACAGCGGAAGGAAGATCATTGGGGAAGTCGAGGCATCAACGAGAAGGCCACACATCAGCAAGAAGACGGGACATCGGCGGAAAAGCAAGATGCCAGGGAAAGGGCACAATGCTGGCGAGAAGACTACGCATCCTTTGAGAAGCCGCAATCTCGGCAAGCAGGCAGAACCCGAGCAAGGAGACGAGCGCGAGGGCTTTGGAGCGTGTAACTACGATCAAGCGAAGGTATTGGGAACAGAGAGACCATGGCTTGTAGCTGTAGATTATGAGTGTGGATTACATCGGTTAGCAGTCAAGTTAAAGCGCGGAACGGTTCATGGACGAGTATGTAGCACTCCAAATCCAAATCAAGAACGATCAAAACGCCCCTCTGCAGCATCGTGAAGTCGAATGTCGTTCCATAAGGTACACCTCCCACATCCGCAGCCTGATGCAAAACAACCCAGCCGAACCCGAACCTTCCAAGCTCACCAACTTCATCACCTCAACCTCGACAATCCACAACCCATCGCCCCCATCCGCACCTTCATAACAATATCTGATCCAACATTGCTGACCCTCCCTTCCGAACTCCTCACCGCCATCGCAACCGCCCTCCTCCCGCCCCGAATCTCCCTCCGCGAAAACCTCACCGCGACCCATCTCGGCGGCATCGACGCCGTCGCCGGCCTTCCAGCCCTCCGCAGCGTCTTCGCCCTCCAACGTACCTGCCACCACTTTGAATCCATCGTGCGCGAAGTGCTCTCTCACATCTCGAAACACCACGCCGTTCCTCTCCGCCTGGAGTGCGACTTCCGCTTGCCGACTCAGAGGCCGGAACATGGCGCGATCGCTGTCACCAAAGGATTTATGGACCACTTCAAGACTGTGGAGGTAATCGTGCCTCTCTCCTTCATCCCTCGCGATCCCCGCCAACGCGCACGTCTCGGGCGGGATCTCAAGCGCCTCATCATCACCGCCACCCGCAACGACGACTCGGAGTGGACAGTCGTCGGCCAAGAAGTACAGACCATCCAAGCACTCACAGTCTACGACAAGCATATCCTCCCGCTTGCGCTTTTGGAAGACGCGGTGGTGGAAATTGCGGGGAGATGGGTGGGCGAGAGGATTGAGGATTTCAAGGGCGTGGGTTGGCCGCTTTGGTATCTGGACATGGACGCTGAGTGGAGAGCTGTGGAGGCGGAGCTGGGTGGAGAGTGGGAGAAGGTGGCTGTGAGGACGTTGCCGGTGGGTGAAGGGGGGGTTTATGAGGTTGACGGGGGGGAGGGGAGGCTTGGGTGGAGAGGGGGGAGGATGGCATGAGGTGAGGGCAGTGGCCGGGCGAGTGAGACTGCGGTATGGCTTCAAGAAGGCGGCATTGGGAGAAGAGGGACAAAGGCTGGGTGTAAGCATGGGTGCGGAGCGCGACGAAATCGGGGACGGCAAGAAGCAGTTGCGGACAATGAGACTGGGTCGATGTATCGGAGTACGGTGTGGCCAGATTCGAGCGAGCTCTGGAGTCATGGAAGTGGATAACCAATATTGCGAGTACACAGCCAGTACACCAATGTATCATCGAGTCAGCAGCCTCTACGTCTCTACAACGGTATAAAGCGCAATAACGGGTATCTCAAATCTCCTCCTCGCTGAAACGCAACAAAAACGGGCCCAAAAGCCTTCAACTCTTCAACACACCCTCCACCCGACCTCCTCTCCCCCCAAACAAGCCGTCCGATACATCCTGGCAGCCATCTCCCTCGTCTGCCGCTGCGTCCACCTCTTCGCACCCTCCGTCTCCCCCGGCCTAATCCTCGCCACCGTCGGCTCCTCAATCTGTCCACTTCCCAGTGTCTTCTGCATGAGGAACAGATCTTGCGCCGTCAGGATCTCCCTCCGCGTGGAGCATTGCGCGTTCAGCTGTTCAAGAAAGGCGTTGATCTCGCCCACGAGATCTGCTTGCACTTCCCGCTTCGTAGCCCTGTGATCCTCCCCGTCAAGATCGCGGTTGGTTGGGTCGGGGGAGGTATACAGCTCCCATTTCGAGCTGGCGACGCTCCAATACGACTCGTTTGTTTGTGAGTCAGTGGTATAGACGAATGACATCGTCAGTCGTCGGAGGGAGGAGTGCCAGCGTTCTGGCAGTCGGCGGTCGGTGTTGCGCACGCGTACGATCGAGCCGGGCTCGTCGACCTGATGAAGGAAGAGGAAGGGTTCGCACACGTCGACTGCGCGGATGCGGGAGATGAGGGAAGATGGGAGGCCGCCGTGAGGGAGGTGAGGAACGCGCGTGGGGATGGCGAGGGTGAGGGTGTGGTCGTGCGCGAGGGAGAGGCGGATGCGGTAGGTTGATGGGATGGCGGTGGTCATCTGTGAGAACTGTTAGCATGGTTGTTGAAGGGAGAGTGGGAAGTGGACGTACTGCTCCGAGGGCGTAGGGACTGGCGCTCAATTGTGTGCGCAGGAACTCTGCGCGGCGACGATCGCTGCAGTCGATGTAGAACTGCTCGGTGCCATTGCCGCTGGCGCAGGTGACGGTGAGGTCGAGGGTGTTGAGAGGAGCGGTGGTCATGTCGATTTGTTGAATTGTGTATACTTGGGGTGATTCTGTTGAAGATTCGATTTCCGTCGGTGTGCGTTCGGTCGTGGAGTTCAGAATAAAGCTCGAGTTGGTCGTAGAAAGGTGGAGTCAGGGAAGGTCCAGGTTTCTTAGGGATCGGCAAGGCTGCATGTGCTAGCTGGAGACGTATCAGGAAGGAGAGGATCCGTCCGTTGACGGAGATCGTCGAGTGACCGGCGGGCCATGCCGATTGTATCGGGCTCAGGTGGGAGAAAGTGTATACCCTGACCAGGTAGCCTATACTCGAGGGGGGTTTCAGCAAGGCGTTCAAGCCTCGACACAGACCTTGCAGCATCCAAGCTCACGAAAGAGCGTGAAGTCGCCGCTTGACCTTGAAGACGCAAGAACTGAGGAAGCAGGTCAGTCGGATTGCACAGCTGTGATCTGATGGTCAAGATTGTTCCGTCTACTTGCTGGCCGGAAGAGAATGTTTGCTTGCCTCTTTCAGCACAGTTAAGAGCGATAGAACGCTCTCGTTCAGACTTGATTCGTCGCGAAACCAAGACGATGGAGTCGAAGCAGTAAAAGACGACTCCGTAGCCTTCGTCGTTCATCTTGGAGCAGTCTCGGGTCTTGTCGAAGTCTCTTGTTGTGTTCTAGCGATCTTTCACATGTAGTACAACGATGCTGTCCGGCTCTGGCCCGCACGCTCGGCTGGCTCCTCCTGCTCTTCTACCCACGCTTGTCACAGCCCGTATTTGCCAGTATCCGCTGCCCGCCGTCTCCAGCTCTTCGTGCTCCTCTTTTCCTCGGCCGACTGCATAGCTTTCTTGAGTTTGCGATGCTTGTTTGTCATTCGTCTAGGAGGTTCATGAGCTTCGATCCAGTGATTGTCGGGAGTTGACGTAAGAGTGGGACTGCGTGGAGGACGGCATCTGCAATGTCGAAATGTCAGCTCGGATCAATTCGGTGAGAAGGCTCGGTCGGACATTGGATGTCTGTCGCTAATCGAGAGCAGCAGTCTGGCGCCGTGCCTGTCGTCGACCATGGCGGAAGCCGCGCTCAAGAGCCCTGGCCGTGCATCTCCGACAGGATTGGCAGGCTGGCTTGTTCCATCGGTCTCAGCGAGATCGCTGTGTTTGTCTCCAGTACTTGCCCAATCATCCAGCCTTCGTCGTACGTGCAGCAGTCAGTCCAAACCCTCAGAGGTTGTGCAGTGTTGCTGTTGTGGATGCGTATTCAGCTCGGTGGCAGCCAGATCTCGTCAAACACTGACCGCTGAACACCTCCGAGCAAAGTCTCCTCCATCTCTCTGTGGTCGCACATTCACACGTCAACAGTAAACGGGAAGGATGTAATAAGAGGGAAAGATTCTTCTCCAGACAACCGCCAAAAGACGATGGAAACTGATGAAAAAAAAAAAGATGTTGGAAGTCTTCTCGCGAAGAGCTTCAATGGTTGTCCAAAAATTCCCTGGCGACCCGAAGGCCATCCAGGAGCAGTCAGTTGATAGTTTTCAACTAGCAATAACCCTGGCTCGGACGAATCCTCATTGCCTAGAGTAAAGCCCTTGCTGGAAGGAGAGTCAGTGTTGTTGAAGGAAGGGGGCGTTTGGATAGTACTCACCACTGGGATGTAGGAGAGAAGAAGAGGGTTTGGAAGGGGAGTTCGGGGGTTTAAGTAGTTGCCGCCGCTAGTGTGCGGAGCTTTGCAATCAAACTGTTGGTGTTGATTGCGGTGGCCAATGAGAGGGGAGCTGTTGTTTTGGTGAGGGGGGGTTACTGATTGGATGCGGCGTGACGTAGAGGGCGATGACGACGAGGTTTGACTTCGTTGAGGCTTCGTCGGCAGCAACGCATGGTGTGGCTTTTGGTGGATCAGTCATTCTACAGTTGATCGATATGGAGAGCGGGACTGAAGAGGGTATAAACAGTTGAGAATCCTTGAAAGGCGAGACAGTAGAGTAGGTAGCATTCAATTTGCCGTTTGATTTAACCCGCTAGTCAGAGCACGGCGGAGAGGGATCGATGGCGTACATACGTGCAGTTGCGGCTCACGGTCATTCTCGCGAAAGATCACAGCATTGTTCGATTATAGCATGACTAGCGGCGTTGTGGTTGCAAGAGTTGACTCTCAGTGTCGTTCAAACAAGCTTCGAAACAAGCTCGAATGCACATCGGCTCCACGTGGAGGGAGACCATGGCTTCGGCGTGGAGGCCACGACCAAGGTACCTGAACTTCGGGCCAGGACATGAACTTTGAGTCGGGCTGGGAACATCACTTCATGAGAAACACAATGAGACGAGGATTTGGTTGTGAGAGCCTTGCATTTGTGCTATTGATATTGTACAGTTGGTGCTATCATTTGCCGGTGTAACAGATCTTCCGTCCATTACCATTTCATCGTACCGTTCGTAATCTTCGTAACGTCGTAAGTCAGAACGCCAAAAAACCGCTCCATGCCAAACGCCATGTCATGGACAAAACACAGTCTCAATCGCAACCTTGTCATGTCCCAACGCTCAATTATCGATATCCATCTCGTCCGGATCGTGAACTCCGCTGTCGTCGCCATCGCCGTCTCCGTCCTGATCCTCACTTGCAGCACCCAAGACCTCGAACGGAACCACGGGAGCATCGCCACGAGCCACCGCGATGATGTTGTCAGGCTCGCCAACAACCGTGAACGTTGGCGCCGACGGCTCGGTCATTTCCGGTGGCGGTGAAGGTGAGTCTGCCAGTTCCGAAAGCGGCGAGCCCAAATCTACACCGTCTTTTTGATCTTCAGCGGTGGCTGGAGGAGGTGAAGCTTCAGCCAGCATCGGATCAACCCTGCGCTTCTTGTTCGGGAGTCGATCCCTCAGCCACTCCTCCGGCTCGTTGCCCTGGATCAAGTACGCCTTGCCTTTCCACAGGTAGTACTCATCCTCGGACACGGAGGCAGCGGAGCTTGAGGCACGACGCTTCCTGCCGAATCTCGCGAGTTGGGCGGTCCGTCGAGCGGAGACAGAGTTGATAGGGTCTTCGTCGCCGTATGCTTCCTCGTCGGCTTGAGTGTCGTTCCGGTTGGAGCTGGGTTGAGGAGGTGCGGTGCTGTTTTGGATTGCGTCGGGAGATGGCATCTGAGCTTCGGGCTCCTCGTGAGCTGCATCATTCGGCTGCTGAGCTGCAGCTTCAAGGTCCCACTCCGCGGGAATGTAATCGAGGAACTCATACTCCTGCGGAAGCTGTTCAGCGGACGCATCGTGCTCTACATCTTCATCATCAACACCATTGGCTTGGTCCTGCATCTCAGTGTCGAGGTGATCCGCAGGCTGTGCCGCAGGAGGAAACCAGCGTTGAGGTTCTGCCTGGACACGTTGTGGAGCCGGTACACCAGAAGCTGTCTGATATTGTTGAACAGCGGGAGTGGTCGTCGCAGGGTGAAAGGCCGCACCATTGGCGAACCGGTTGCGAGGAAGCGTGTAGAATCCTGTGTTCTGAACTTGACCTGGGACAGCGTTCTGCGTGTGGTTCGGGTTGAAGGCAGTGTATTGGAAGTCGGGACGCCAGACAGCGTCGTCGTTGAGTGGGTTCTGCGGTGCGAGATTGAAGCCAGTGTTCTCGAACTGTCCCACTGGCGTGGTGCCCGGTGGCTCTTGCATGGATGGTGCCCAGAAGTGAGTATTGTGCGGTGCGTTCATCTGGTTGAGCTGTTGCAATGGGAGGTTGTGCTGATGAGGTTGGTAGTTATACGTTGGATGTTGAGCAGACGTGCTCGTGGGGGCCATGGCGGGTACCGGCTCCTCCATCTGGTTGGTGATCACGTCTTGCTGCAGCGCGTTGTAGATGTCTCGGAGGTCATCTTCTGCCATTGCTGGGAGTCTATCGTCCTGGGTCATGAACTGCGCCCACTCGCGAAACTCCTTCTCCTTCTGCTCGTTGCGATCTTGCTGGTTGGACATCGTGAAGTTTTTGATGTTGGTGGGGTTTCTGGAATGGTTGAAAGGTTTGAGGAAGGAGAAGGAGAAGAGTACGGCTGATGCGCCAGCTTAATACCTTCCGTGCTGCACCGTGTCGAGTGTCACTGCACTTCACAATGTCCTTGTCAAGTGAAGTCAAAGCAGATGGACAAAGCTGGCTGAGAATCGCTTGTCAAGCCATCACAATGGTCTTGTCGCTAAGCGAGGATCGCTGGCCTGCAACGACATTCTCAACTCCAGCGAAACCAGCGATGAAGTCAATGCGGAGTTGTATAGTGTACGGAGAGCTCGTAGGCGGATCCAGTTGAATGATTTCTACCAATAAGTCAGTTTCCTGTGAGCTGAGTATATATGGTGATGCCACAAACGAGCCCCTGAAATGCCCCTGACATGCCGGCAGGCTGTCAAGTTGTGGTTCTTCTTGCAGTGCCGCTCATGCTACTACTCCTGGTCAAGCATGGCTTATTGACCAAGGCAAAGGACACCATCGCAGCCAGTATGAAAGACCCGCAAAGTAGTGTGCCGAGATCTCCCGCACCATCTTTGCAAGCCTTCGAGGCATCGACACCGGCGTTCTCGTATATCGTATAGTCTCTGCTGTGCGGTCGACTCTGAGTATAACATGAAAGTTGGAGGATGTAGACAATGTAAAATCGTGATCGAAATCATGGCGTAGTAGTCCAAGGTCGAACCAACACTGCTAGTCTAAGCCAGCATGTTTCAGCCGCTCCTTGCTCCTATACTTTGGCTGGAACGCGAAGGCTGGAAAATCAGGCCAAGTCAATTCCGAGGCAAATTGAAAGACCTAAGGAGCTCTGGAAACCGCCCGAAGGACGGCGATGCGACGCGGCTTTGTTGCCCATGCTTGCTTCGACGCAACAGTACACAGCGCCATTGTCTGGATGTTTGCAAGTAGACTCTGGAATGCGGAGGTAGCTTTACAACAAAGACAACAGTTGAAGATTGCAAACTTGAGAACATCGCAATGCTTTTAATGTCTGCTGTACATGCTTCTTTTGACTCTCGGCATGATTGCAGGAGAACTCGTGGTGAGCGTTATCTGCCACCGGCCTCGTCCATCTCGTTCGGCCGTTGGAGCAGGAGGATGTTGCCGGATGCCTCTTGTTCCCGGACGACTTTCCATTCCCTCTCGTTCTGGTTCCTCTTCCGGGCTTCAACGCAGTGTTCACATGGTCTGAGCCAACCTTCCAGCCATTCGATCGTCTAGATCATCCCGCCGTCCACTTCGCTGCTTCATGTCAAGCCGCCGGCCTTCTCCTCCGACAACGATACCGCCAACGACTATGAATGTAACGCCCGAGCGTCGTCGCCGATGGTTTGGTTGTCCATGACCTACATTGACAGCTCATCCTCCTCCGGCTCGCCTTCCCTTGCTGGAGCCGCCTTCCTTTTCCTTCTGTTCCAATCCCTCACCCGTCTTCTCCACCTCGACCTCCTTGCTGGACTTCAAGACCGCCAACACCAGCTTCTCCATCCTCACCACCTTCACCGCCGGATTCAACGACCCAAGATTGTACCCCACATCAATCTCCCACAACGCCTGTCCGATCGGATTGTATCCCTGCCCCACCGGTCCTCTCGTCGCGCACGACCCGCGGATCTCCCTCACAAGTGCTCTAACATCTTTTCGCACTTTCTCAAACACCCAGGCATAGGTTCCGACTGCCTTCAACCACGACATCTTCAGACCCAACTCCAGACGAGTTCTCGATCCCAGCATTCGACCCGGCACGATGGTCTCGACCACGGGCTTGTTGGCGTAGTGCGTGACGGCTTTGATGAAGTCGGCGATGAGGGCGGTGGTGTGTTCCTCTGAGTGCTCTTCTTCATCTTCGGTAAAGATGTTCCGATGGCGGTTTGGTGGAGAGACTTGTGGCTCCTCGAAAATGTCGTCGATGTCGTCCGTCGCGGCGGAGTCGGTTGTTTGCCAGGACGCGACGGACGCGTTGTCGCTGTCGTCGTCGTCGTCTTCGTCGGGCGTGTCGTCCGCTTCGGTGCTGGTGCGCAGACGGAGGTTGAGGATCGCTTGAGCGACTTCGGCTGTTTTCATCAATGCGGCGCGGGCGGGGGAGAAGCCGACGAATACTCCAGAGGCGTACATCGGGCTATCCGTCAATGAAGCCATGACTGCAAAAGAGCTGCGCCGATCAATGCGGGAGTTGTTGTTGACTCCGCAGGTGATTGAGAAGTTTTGGCGGCGGATTGTCATGGTCGCGCTAGCGGTGTCACATGCAAATTGAAGATCACGAACGCGAACGTGCGCGCGAACCTTATTTCCCTGGGTCCTTCATTCAGCTTCCGACGCGAATGCCTATATATGCATCATCTCCCCTCGAACAAAAACTGTTTCTTTTCCTCACCAACCCACCCTCCTCAACCCAATCCAGGCTATCAACTTCCCACAAGATGGCTCCTTCAACATCCACATCCGCGGTCCTCGACACCACCGAGCTACTCGAAACCATCATTCTCCACCTCAATACCTACGACATCGTACACGCGAAGCTGGTCAACCGCCACTTCTACAACACAATCTCCAAGTCCTCAGCCATCACCCACGAATTGCTGTTCCCCACCACGCCCGCTGGCCCCATTCCGTTCGTTCCCAACCCGATCGGAACCCACGAGTTCTTCGTCCCCGATCAAAGTCAAAAGCAGCTGATTAACCGCTACGACCATGGATGCCTCCACTACGCGCCAGCGATCTCCGGCAAATACGAGCTGTTCTGGCACTTGAAGTTGCAAAATCCCACTCCGACTGTCGTTGTTCCGCTCGGTGCCACCCAGCAAAACATGGTTCTCTTTCCGAAGGAGCTCTCGACCCGCATCAACGTCACCAATTGGGCCGCCATGACTGACGAGGGAGTCAAGAAGCAGATGTGCACTGAGTTCTTCATCACGGTCAAGCCAAGCCGCCTGAACGAACTCATCGGCCTGATTGAGAAGCTGGGCAAGGCGTTTCGGAATGCATCGCGGACAGTTCTTCTGGAGGCTCAGGCGTCGGGAGACTGGAAGAGATTGATCTCCTTCCACGAAAAGGAGATGCTCTACGAAGGTGGTGGGCTCGGGGTCGGCTTCGGGTATTGGTGGATGGCGCTCAACGACGAGTACCCCTATCCCGCAATTTGAGCGTGCATTTTCGAAACCAAGCGCCTGTACTTCGACACACTGGACATTCGCAATGAAGCGCGGTCCAGGCCGCACGAGCAGCAAGTTGAGGATAAGGAGATGGGCAGGCTTCACAGGGCATAATCTGTCTTCGTTCCTTCTCAATCTTGCTTTGTCTTTCACCCACGGCACGACGTGGGTTTCTGCTTTTATGTGGCCATTCGAAGCAATGGCGGATGACCTTGCTTTCTTTGGAAATGGCTGCAATGACTTTGCTTACTCGCGTTGCTTTTCCTGCTTTCGCCCATGCTATTTCATTCAAAGCGGCACCAAAAGTACTTGAGCAAGCGACAGAATACATCCTATACTACAGATTTGCTGTACAGTAATCTTGTCCCGCCACTGGCAACATTAAAGTGAACTTGTCTTTATCGCGTTGGTCGCATGGTATGCGGCTCACTCTCATCACGAAATATAAGTCAATACTTGCGACCAGATCGTTCCTAGCGTGTCAGCTCGAAGTCGCTATGCAAGTTAATGCACACGACGACCCGACGCACTGTTGAGAGTGGTAAAAAGCACGTGGCTCCTTGTTTGCTGCACCGTTTGGTGCATAATTTGACACTTGTTTGGTGTCTGGTTTGTAAATTGCTAGATCAGTCCTTTGTATAATGTGTGGTCATATACCACGCTCAGTACCATGGATCTATTAATCAGAGGTCATTACTTCATTCTTCATGCACGGAACTTGCGTCAAGCCCAGCACTACACCCAGCGAGCCATGCGCTATACACAACATACACAAGCCGTTATCGGCCCCATATTACATCGTCATGGTCCTCACGGCCAGTCCGTGCCGGTGCTCGTCAAACATAAGGCCGCTACTACACGAGAGTCGTACTTGCCAAGAACGTTAGGGACACTTCATTCACTCACTTTGAGATCAACTCGTCCAAGACTCGCAGGTGATAGGGACAATTTGCCATCTGATTGTCGTTGACGAACAGTCTGGGCCGCATGTGCAAAGATGTGCTCAAACCTTATTCTGGACCCACCCACTACCTCTCGCCGACCACTATATGAGTTACAGCTCTTCCCTTTACCTCTGACCTCGTTCCTCCACCATCCACCAGCAATCGTTCCACGCAAGAGGCCAACTTCCACCCACGATGGACTCATACTCTGTCACTATGCGCGAGGTCTTAACCACCAACATTCTCACCTCCGAAAACCAACACTCCCCTCCAATCGATGAACCCACCCTCGCGACGGACAATTTCCTCCTCAACATGACCGACCTCGCCCGCATGGTGGACGAACTCCTTCCATTAATCAATGAGAGACCCGCCACCAATACCGTCCTCGGAATCCCAGAGCTCAAGGAACACATCATCTTGCAACTCTCCACCGACCAGATTTTGCAAGCAAAACTTCTCTCACGCGCCACGAAGGAGCTCATTGAGACCTCTCCGCTCATCACTCTGCAAATCATCTTTGGAGCCCAGACCACTGCATCTACTCCGTTCGTGCCAAACATTATGGGCACCAACGAGTTCTTCATTACGGATGATGAACATTTCCAGATCATCACCACTTCACCAACGCGTTCCCTCTACTACGCGCCATTCGCCGACGTGCCAGGCACCACGCAAGCTTTCTACCACCTCCACCGCCAGTACGAAAATCCCACGAAGCTCCCTCCACTCACCAACGCCCAAATGCAGACCACCCTCTTCCGGTACAACTCCTCAACCCGAGTCACAGTCACGAACTGGATGCCCCTCGCCACCAAGATCTGCGTCGACTGGACAAACTTCTCCATCAACGTGAAGTCCTGCCGCGTCGCCGACTTCGTGGCTCTGGTGGAGAAGCTTGGTGATATTCTCGCGACCATGCCGGAGACTGAGGTCAAGAAGGCGCTGGCTGGAGGCGACTGGCTCAAAGGTATCAAGGAGCACCAGCTCGAGCTGGACAGCTGGGGCAAGCACCTCACCGAAGAGGAGAAGGCGGTGCTTGTGGAGGGGTCGGAGTTGGAGGTCGGGTTCGAGGGGTGGTGGTATCCTCTCCGTCGCGACTATTATGGGTTTGACTTTTAGGTCAACCAGTAAGAGACGAGGCATCGGGAGTCTTTCAGGCTACAGTTTATGCCACGATGTACTTGCAGAGATACCCATAACGGGTTGAAAAACAAGACGCGTGACTGAGGCCGAGGAGATGGCTCAAGCAAAGTCAGATCACAGCGTTGCTTTTTTGTGTTGCTTCACCGTTCGGCGAAGGCGAAGCGGTGTCTTCTGAGGAATACGCTGGCGGATAGTGAATGAGTTCTGCATTGCTTTCCTGCGTTGCTTTGTCGACTTAAGCCATACTTCGAGCTACGCTAGAAGCGGACTCCAGTCTGGCACCAAAAGTACTTCATCAATTGACAGAAGAGATCAACTTCGTGCCGCTTCAAGGTCCAGAACCGCTCCAGGCAGCCAGTATTGATGTCGCGGATGATGTACAAGCTCATTCACTCGCGTTGACATCAATCCTCCTGTAAATTCGGCACGTGGACGACAGGATTCTGCATCACATGCCAGGTGGGAAAAGATGTGCTAAAACCTTATTCTGGACCCTCAGTCTACATCGCAACGGCCTATATAAGTTACAGCCCCTCTCACATCCTCAGCCTTCTTCTCTTCATCAACCAGCACTCCGGTGATACCAAGAGAAGGAACAGCCCACACTCACCATGGTTCATCTAACCACCACCACGAACGAGCGCGAACTCTCCTCAACCTCATCTCAATCCTATGCCACGACGGAGGACTTCACCCTCACCATGAACAACCTCTACCACATCTACGACCACCTTTTCCAGCCGCAAGACGACCTCATTCGCACCATGAACGATTTCTACCGCATGTACGATGACTTCTTCCTGGCCTCGAACGCTGGACCCGCCACCAACGCCGTATACAAGCTTCCAGAAATCATGGAGAACATTGTCACCCACCTTCCCACGAACGACATCCTCAAGACCAGGCTCGTCTCTCAATACGCGAACTCCCTCATCACGACCTCTCCGTCTATCATCCACGAACTGCTCTTTCCGACTGAGCACGCACCTGCCGCCGCATTCGTTCCAAACGCGCTCGGCACCACGAACTTCTTCATCGTCGATCAAGACAACTGGTTCATCATGAAGCCGGACAACCTCTGCTCGCTCCAGCTCGCACCATCCGAGCGTGGTGACATCGAACTCTACTACCACCTTCACCCTGAGCGCCACGTCCAAACCATCCTGCCACCACTCACGGACGCTCAAAAACAGACGATCCTCTTCCCAAAGAAAGCCTCTACGCGCATCAACGTGACCAACTGGTCACCACTCGACCCTCGCTGGATGTGGAACGACCTGTGGATGACGTGCAGCATCCACGTCAAGTCGTGCCGTCTTCAGGACCTGATCAACCTCGTCGAGAAGCTGAACGTAATGCTCCATCTCATCAACGAGAAAGAGGCTCGCGAAGTTGAGAAGGCGGATGACTGGAAGGTCAAGCTCACAGAGTTGGTGGAGGAGAAGAACGTTACCCCGGAACCGCAGCTCACCGAGCAGGAGAGGAACATGTTCGTGGAGGACGCGAAGTTGGAAATTGGGTTCGGGCACTGGTGGAACGTGCTGAGGAACGAGTACCGCGACATCTAGGTCGTGGTTGTACGAGGGTGGAGGGAAGTGTGGAGGATTTGGAGATCGTCTTATCAAGAAGCTTTGGGAGGACTTGTATTCCTTGGAATTCGACTTGGAGAGCCCAATACTGGCAGACGGCAGATCGACAAGGCCAGTTGCATTTCCGGCTCACGATCGAGGAGTTGGGTGTACTTCTTATCAGACGTCAGAAAGCAGGCAGGGAGTGAAATCGCTCAAGGAGGCTCGGCGTTCTTTGTTTGACATAGCATGGTCCTGCTTTCGAGCGTGCTTTATCATCGGCTTTGTCTTTTCATTTGGGTCCCTGGTCGGGTACCTCAGGAGCTACATGTATTGAGACAATCAAAAGCGAACATCGACACATTAGTCTTCGTCTTGGTCCATGTCAATCGGTCCAGGCCGAGGAATCGTCACGTCGACGAAGGCGACTCTGCCAAGATATCAAGTGATGTTCGAGCCTGACTAGCGCGCGGCCTGAGGCCCCGAACTCCTGGCTTCCATATTTCTTCAACCTCTTGCCCGCTTTCTCCTTCTACCGGACAACAATCTCGAGTCCGCTACAGAATTTGGCATCTCCTCTCCTTCCAAACACACCAAGCGCATCACCACCCCTCCATTTGTGCATACCGACTCCCCGCAGAAGAGACAAACATGGCCGGCAAGAAGCTCCCTCACCGCCCGACGGTCCTCCACAGCCACAAACTCCGTCAGCGCAAGCCGTACCACGCCATCGACTCGCCCGACGCAGGTTCCAGAGTTGTGGAGACTGTAGAGCTGCTGGAGAACATCCTGTCCCGACTCGATGTCCACGGCATCCTGGCGGCGAAACTCATCAACAAGGTATGCTCCAACCCGGTGCTTTGCTCCTGGAAGATCGTACTGACCCTTCCGTTCTTGTAGCACGTCAAGCAGGTCGTCGTGACCTCCCCGAGAATCCTCCGCTCTCTCGTCCTCTTCGAATTCAACTCGGCCTCGATCCAAATGCCCATCGCCTCTCCAGGAATCGTCCTCCCGCGCGCGGGAGTGTGGGACAACGACGGAGGAGAGCGCCAGCAGAGGAGACCCTTCGCCCACACCGTCAGCGCCGACGGTATTCATCACATCGCCTACGACCTCCACAACACGGACTGGCTACCCAGATCGATCGTCCCTCTGGAGCAGACTCAACTCGAGCTGTTCTTCCTCCCACACAGTACCCCAGTCCGCGTCCATGTCTTCAACTACCGGCAAAATCTGTCGATCTTCAAGCGGTGGGCGGAATTCATCATTACAGTCGAGGGATGTCGACTTGGAGAGCTTGTCGGGTTAATCACCAAGATGGGAGTTCTTCTGAGCGACAAGAATGTCTTGGAGCTGATGGCGTTGATGGAGGCAGGCGAGTGGAAGAGGGAGTTGCAGGTGACTGAGGAAGAGAAGCGGTTTTTGGTCAACGGTGGAGAGCTCGCTCTGTCGACTCGCGTTCGTCTCGACTCCGAGCATCCTGATTTGAGCGAGGAAGCGGTCAAGTGCGCGAGGACTGCTGGAACGTGGCATGAGGAACGCAATCGGCAGCACTTGGCGAAGAAGGGGCGGGAAGCGCAGCTCGGTTCGAATTATTTTGACTTGCTGCCGCGTGTTAGAGAGGACTAAGACTGTGGAGATTGGAATGGACGAGCACGAGAAGGAGTGTCTTGTTGATGGAGGCAACTGTGATGTTGGATGGCCCGATGTCTCACGTCAGGCACCGTGCGGAGATGTCGCTTGCTTTTGAGAATGCGCGTGCTGCGGGAGTTTGGGATGATGGATTCGATGAGCGTATTTGCTGCCAATGGTGATGGGATGGCAAGAATGGAGTTTGGGACGCTACGAACTCGCTGTCGGTGGATACCACGGCTACGAGTGCTGAGAGGAGGACTCGGCGATGGATTTTGCTTTCCGGTGATCTTGATACAGCGCTGGTGCACATTCTTCTTGGCGTTCAGTTTCTCCAGGCGAAGCCTTTGTCCGGCTGACATTGAGAGGCACCTCGTGGACTGCAAAAGCGACGGCGGCGAACAGCACTGAGCACGGAGAAGGAAAGGAGAGTACGTAATACCAAAAGCGAGTGCTATTTTGCGATCACCAGTGGGTCAGTCATGCGGAAATGCAACGTTTCAAGCCAAAGTTCCTTGGCATCGCAGATGAGAATGTCGACTGGTCTCGAGATCGGCGTGACTGAAGCAAGACAGAGCGGCTGTACCTTGGCTATATCCTGACTGCTAGCCGTGATCACCAGCTACTGTAGGATATGCTCATGGATGCATGACCGCCCGGGTAACTTGAGCCTGGGATCCGGATCAACAGCCAAGTCCTTCGCCGTGGATGTATCGACTCCGGCCAATGATAATAAGCTGCTGAGCCATGTACTGCTCTTTACTGACCTTGAACGTGCATCACGCACGATTCGCACCGGCTATGGTGCCGCCTTCAGGATCCGTGGCCTCCGTCGAAAACATGGAGGCGACGCTGCGGGGGTACGGCCGGCTGCTTGGCCTCAACAGATCGGCTTCCCCAAGCTTGCACTTCGCCCTCCGGCGACTCTGTCAGCAACTTGATCGACGATTCCCCCCGTGCTCCTATTGTCGTTCCGTCCCCAAGTTGGGACGTGGCCGGCGGCTGGGCCTCGATCTTGCTGAGTAGAACTTGAGGGTGATGGCAGCGATTGGTCGATTGGGTTCTCGATGCAACTGACATTCGCACTGGACGCACAGCGGGGGAGATTTGCGCTGCGGAAGCCCCGAAACCCCATGACTTCAGTCGTCTGATGATGATCACAATATTGGTTTGAAGTCGGCTATGGAACTCGACTCAGGATCTCGGTGCCCTGTCATGGGTGCCGTAACGAGGCCTCGTCGCCGCCGCTGACCTATTTGCAGCTTCGCGAGACCTGAACGATACCTTCTCCGACGCTTCATTAACGCCCCTTCATTGTGTTCTCAACAACCATGATCTTCCAATTGACATTCCCACCGCAAGAGCTGAATCCTGCTCATGATGCTGTCCAGTCATGGCTCTACCACTAGCAGTTTCAAGTATTTCTCGCACCTAGAGTCCACGACAATCCACGCCTCTTCGCCGGCGGCTCTACGGTGAGTCCGCGACAAGGCCTTCGTTTTTGGCACCAACTCAAGCATCGAGCTACTGCAGGTGAAGGCCTTCCTCGGAGGCCATGATGGACATTTTTGGCCTGAAATTGATGTCGTCTTTGAGTCGATGGGAAGGAAATAAATTGAGTGCAGCGTCTGATGCTGCAATGAATTCGATCTCGCGATGTCTGGGATACGAAAGCTGTAGCAGCACCGTCCCGACAGGCTTTTGAAGAGATATGTCAAGATGCTGGCAGGTTCATGATCCCACACGCTGCTGGTAGAGAAACGGTGTCTTGCCACGGCGACGGGAAGAGCAGCTGTCGACCACTGACTTGTTGTTCCTTGGGCCAGGTCATAGCCCCTGGTCCGCGTGCACCGTTAGAGGACCGGTATACTGCAGGAAGTTGACGGCAGCGTCGAGAAAGCCTTGAAACTTCGTAGCAAGGAGCTCTTCATGGCGGGAGATGGCCTTGTCGTTATCAGTGTGGTATTCTGCTGCCTTGAGTTGAGCCGCAGTCTCTAATGCTCGATGTGCGAGAGCTTTTGTTGTTTTGTAGTCTTGATCTTCAATATTAATGTTAAGCAGGCTGGTTATCTGTAAAGGTCCACTCCTGTTCTTTGGTCACTCGCGGAGGTGCATGTTGTTGTCCGCCATGCTCGTGGCCCAGATGACACCCGGTCCGTCAGTGACCTCTTCAGCCGAAGTTGCCTGTGCCTCGCGCCACTGCCGCAATGTTAGCTTGCAAAAAACGCCGCGCCGTGGGTTTGCTCGGTCCTTGCGTTCTTGTTGCGTGTCGCATCACCCTCGGACGGCGTCCGAGACATTGTCAGAGCATAGATCTATGGTAGGTCCTACGGCGGGCCTTGAACTCTTGATATGGCCTTGGATGGTGCGGGAAGACGGTAGCGCGGACTCGTCGCTGATGCTATCGGATAGACTTATTCCTCACGTACTGCGTCGAAATAGTGGCGTGTAACCGCCGGTGAATGGCAGAGATGATGAAGAGCGCGGTCTTGACCCATCGCCTACGGGGCCAGGACGGTGGAAAGGCTTGGTGTGATTGGCGGCAGGGCTGTAACTGGTGGCAGGGGGTCGCTTCGCTCCATGCACGATGGTGGCGTGTAGAATACGCCCTGGGATGATGATGGTGCGGCCATATAGGCGCCTGTCAGATGATGCGAAGTGGTTGATGATGCAGCAAGTTGGACGGTGGAGAGTGTGTGACAAAGTGAACGTTGATAACCTTAAAGTAACGAATGTGGATCGTTAAGCCATCGCCTCAGAGGGAAGCATGCTCTTCAAGGCTTGATCTTCGCCTCCAGCACCGCGGTCGTCGATATTGTCTGCAATAACGAATGCAAGAAGCAGGAAGAAATCAGAAATGACACTCGTAGCTCACACACAATCTCCAACCTCTAGAACAGAACCCAAAAGCACAGCAAAGCACCATCCAAACCGAAACACCGAACAATCCCCTCTCAACGCCCCCACTTCACCCGCCAATTCCCAAAGATCGGCCCGTACGCGGCCTCTGCTCGCTCGATGCGAGACGCCATACCGACGGTCTGGTTGGTCAACGGAAGAGGACCGGTCAGACCGGCAGGACGATCCTGCTCTCTTGCGGCAAGCACAACAAGGAGATCTCGCGTCATTGCTCGCGCTCCGAGGATGTCTGCAACGCGAAAGTCGGTATCGATCTGCGTGCGAAGGGCATGTGCAGCCTTCACGGTGTCGACAAGGTACCGCTTATCGGCGACGCTCACATCTGGCGCGTTGAAAGTGACGATGAGTGGTTGGAGGGTGGAGAAGACCTTCAAGACCAGAGCACGGATGAAGTCGACAGCGTCTTCCATCATCCTGCTGTCAGGGCTGGACCGAGTGGTACAGCTCTCGAGATGGTCCCGTGAGAGCGCGAGGAAGGCGAGGATCTTGACGAGGAACGCTCGGCGGCTTGGGTGACGGATGAAGTCCCAGTCGAGCATGTTGAGGGTCACATCGCCTGGGCGAAGGCCAAAATGCGAGTGCGTCTTGTACGTGACGTTGTTGGTCGTGATTTGGACCGATGTTGTCGACGCCGCGAAGTCCTCCTCAGCATTCAGCTCACTCAGGCCGCTCCAGCTGTTTGTCCGGGACTCGGACTCCACCAATGCTCTGCGCAGCACTGCCTCCACGTGGTAGTGGGTTGTGAGCGCTTTCAGCGCCGTACGAACTTCCACCGGCATCTTCTGACCCCACATCATGATGTCGTGGGCGCGGACTGTTGATGTGCAGACGAGAGCGGCATTCTCCACCAAGGTCTCGAAGGTGGTGTAGGTGGCTGGACTGGCCGCCTTCCATGCGACTGCGCGGCCACGAAGGTGTCTTGCAGAGCGGGTTGTGCTGTGCGCCATGTGTTTAGGCGGTCGGCGCGACGATCGGCCTGTGCGTGAAGGCGGGCTTGGTTTTGATCCATTTCGCCGTGTCCAAGTGGTGATGAGTGATTTGGGAGTCGGGTCCGGGAGACGAAGCTTGTAGGAGGCTGCGCACGGGGAACAGGCTGCAGGTCTGAAGGGTGTTGCGGTCCAGAGGATGGTCAGTATACAATGCGCAGATGTCGATGAAACAATCACATACCGAGCGAGTACCCGTGTGTCGGAATCAAACTCAGGAAAGCGGAAGATCTGAGAGAAGTCTTGATCGTTCTCGTTTCTGGCAGTCTTGTCAGTACTCATGTATGGGCGCACATTTCTTTCGCAAGCACTTACAATGAGATTGACGGAGGCTGGTAGGGCGGTATTTCAACCTCGTCGTCAAGATCTTGGTCGAGGTGTGTGCGGAGGTATGATGTTGGGTATTCGTAGTTGGTGGAAGGAAGCGCAACTGGAAGAATTACGTTGTGGCCGGGAAGAGTGGAACCTGTTCCATGCCAAATCAGTAACTGCGTAGCGAGGAATCAAGCTTCTCGGACAAGGTAGATCCATGCTGGAGGACCAAGTCACTCGAGGGTACTCACGGCTTTCCTGTCTCCGCCCAAGCTCGGCCCTCTCATGCTCACGCTGGATCGATGCTTCGTCCATGGCTGCGAGGGTGTGAAAGAGAGTTGTTGAAAAGCCTGCTATAAGGACAAAGTCTGAATGTATTGAAGGTCGATGCGATGTTGAGTATTGGTATTCGAGTGATGAAGTATGTTGAAAAACAGAGGCGTCTGATCTTTTATTGCCGTTAATCGAGACCAGCAAACATGTTTCCTTCTCTTCATTTCCTGCACAGCAGTTTGCTTCCTTTGTTCTTGCTGCGCACGAAAGCTCGAGAGCAAGCACTGGCAAGAGTTGCGAGCCCGCTGGAGGGTGTGAGAAGCTCCTTGACGGCGATCGAATGTGAAGTCGAGGTCTTCGACAGTATTGGAGGCACGATGGGCTCATATCTTTCGGACATATCGAATGCCATTCAGGCTTCGGGAATCAGACGGCGGGTCCAATGGGACTTTGTTCCTTCCACGTATGGTTCGCATCATTCCCCGTGTCGTCGTTGTCGTCGATTGATGCTCCCCCTTCATATCGTCAGCGTCTCGCATTCAAGAAAGGTGGCCAGGGTATTCAATCGACTGAAGGTACTTCAATGGTGTGCAGTGCTGTTGAGATGTGATTGCAATGTTCTTTCTTTCCAATGTGAGGCAGTAGCGACCCCGCGGGAGTGAAGTGAGCTGTCGTCGAGCTGGCGGAACTATTGCCAAGACCGCACTTCTAAAGCAACGACGACGTGACAACGTTTCAACAACATATCTTCAACACCACCACCACCACCATCTCCACGACCGCGACTTCGACATCACGAGAAGAACGATCACAGCGAGATGGCCGCACCACCACCATTGCCGATTCTCTCTCGGCGGCAACAAGAGCACTTTCGAGCGACCATGGAGCTGCGGCTCAATCCAGGGCAACAACAGGCGGTCATGCGGCGGAACGAGTGGTTCTCCGAGCCAGGTGAGGCAGTATACTGGGTGGACGGTTCTCGCGTTGTCGATTACTTTGGTGGATGTGCTTGGCTTCGGCGGTCAGAAGCGGGCGGGTACGTAGGTCAGTCCTATGCACTCGGCCGCGTGGCGGATAGCCAGACCGCTGAGCTCTTCGCCATCCGCCTCAGTATGACGCATTTCGCGGAAGGAAGGAAGAGTGGAGAGTTCTCCAACCCATACTTGACAATCTGGAGCGACAGCATGGACTCCATCATGGCAATCCTCGTGTGTCGCGAGAGAGACGCCGCAGGGGTTGCTTGGAGTGGGCTTTATCCGCCCGGTCAAGTTGATGTCCTCCGGGATATCTTGAGCACCCTGACCGAATTGAAAGACCATGCTGTCACCACGAGAGTCGTATGGCGGAAACGAGATGCCGGAGCGGAGATTCGGAAGGCGGATGAGCTCGCCAGTGCCGGATCGCGTTTCTCCGTGATGGTGAACCCTCCCGTGCGAGAGATTCGGGCTCTCTCGCAGCGGAGGTTCGCCACTTACGCATCTCTTTCCTCTTGATCAGCTCTATGAATCGGCGACCAGGTCACAGGTCGACCGTGACGAGCAGCACCAAGGTCATCAACAAAGACCTGGCGGAGTGGTGCCCGATCCAGGCATGGAGACCAAATCCTACTCTCGCCTCCAAGTTGGCGGTCCTCCGGGCAATGCCTTCCCTCACGGGTTGGTAGCGAAGAGAGAGGTCATGATGCGGGACACCACCCATCATGCTGGACGGCGACTTCGGAAGCACGGCATCTATTCGATGGAGGCTTTCCACATCTGCCTTCTGAATTGCGACACCGAACACAGCTCATCGAGTCAACTTCCAACCCTCATGTCAGTCCTACGGCAGAGAGCACCTTTCAGTCACACCTTCGACCATCGAAAGACCACACTAGAGCCGCACCGTTCAAATCATCAGTCGAACCTCGACGCATGGTCAAGAAGCGATGATTGGTCTTTTCTGCAGCACTCGCAACGCCAACGCCCGACTGGGTCCACGAGGTTCATGCCATACTTCCAGCCAAATCATTCGATCGAGAGCACGTTGCCATCTCCTTCTCCAAGACTCAAGCATCGGACTCAGCTCACAAACACGATGTCAAGCATTTGGCCACTGTCTGGGCTGAGAATACATTACCAGCTTCTGCCTCCAACAACCAAAACAACCGATCAAGCTCACACAGTGCTCATCCAAACGGAGACCCATCCGCTGGCCGAGAACTTATTTCCAGTTTCTCTCCAGACATGAGCAACGTTCGACTCAGCTCGAAACGTCCACTCCAAGTTCCGAAGCGGACTTTCGAAGCGAAAGGACGCTGCGAGTCTCTTCTCCAACATCTAAATTTGTCCAACTCAGCTCAGGCGGTCCATGATCAACTGCGGAGCACAGCCGCCAGCCATCAAATCCTTGCAAGGTCTTTCCTTTGGGATTCGCAGCACTGCATACAACTGTCCGCGGTCAACATCAAGACACAAATGCGAATCCAGTCTTTGAATGGCATCATGATGCCACGTCTTCTGGTGTGGCTCATCTTCAAGCTTCCGCTACACCAGTCTTGGACGACGTCCAACCAGAAGGGTCATTGTGACTTCAACCCTTCTACCACGACCAGACACCTTGGAAGTCTTCCAGTTCCTCAATCTCGAAGGTGTTACTCCCGGCGCCCAGCCTATCAACAAATAAACCAGTTTGGCCTCGTCTTCCGAGCCTCCTCGCCCGCCGCATGCTCAGATCTGCCTCTAGCTCGCCGCCCGGACAACCAAACTCAAGCCAACGCACTTTTCTGGAAGCCTCCATGACAGACCGCCTTCCAACCACAAACACCGACATCATGTCCGATCTACCTGCTCACCGTCTCTTGCAATCGTGGACTCTGCTCATCACACTCTCACGGACTGCTGGAGCGGATGATCTACTCGGGAAGAATCGTCGGCTTGACCAGTTTGGCCCACGTGCTTGTACACACGCTGTTTCCTTCAAGATTCCAACATGACAGTCGACTCAAGTCCTCCGCGGCAAGCGAACAGCGAACTCTCCGATCCGGAATATCGCCTCCCCCTGAACAACCCAGGCCGCAACATGCTACTGGCCGTCCCATCCGACTTCCTGAACTTCGCTCAACGCTCACGTCGGCCACATCAAATTCGATCTCAACGCTGACAAGGGATCTCTGTGCGGTGCCGCCTGCGCATCTTATCCAGAGATTCCGAACCTGGAGATACCACACCCAAATACCGAAGCCTACGATCAAAATCGGAAAGCCATTCGACCCTCGCGCTGCTTCCAAAATCTTGCTCACTGTCGACCTACCCAAGCCCAATCGCAACTCACAGGACCCAAGGCCCATTTTTTGGCCAAGCTTTCATCTTGACACGGATCAGACTAAGACTGGTCCTGACCATCCCCTCCTGCGACATCGACGGAGATTATAACATGCTATTTCGTAAGCTTCACTCCAAGGCCTGGAATCCAGCGTCGTCGCCTTTGGGAATGATCCGCTCAAGTCACCGTACCCGGAGCGGCTTGGCTCATCTCCTTCCGTCGTCATCCCAGGGCTCCTGGCTGAATTCAAGTCTCCCTCGCTCCGGACCGGAATCTGAAAAGGGGCTCAGACAACCACTCAAGGTTCATACGGACTTCATGCTTGAGCTCATCATTTCACTCTGGTCCAACCTACACATGATCATCATCTACTGCACCTCAAACCAAGTATCTTGACATTCCGAGAACGACGCAGAACGTATTCGTTGGAAGTCTTTCGCTCGTCCGGACAACATGAAGAGTTCCCTGCCTTTCCCGCGGTCTCGAATTCAAGCTATCTTGCTGCTCCTCACCTTTATTGCAAGTAATATGAGTCCGTCGTTGCTAAACCCTCCAATGACGGATCACCGCAAGCCTGCCCATGCCTGGACCGAGATCGATGCCGACAGCCATGCGACGCTAACAACCCATCATCCGTTCATCATATCTCTCAACCAATGAACGGCATGGACCATGGCCTGAACACTCTCCTGTCTCCATGAAACACCATTTCTTCTCAACTCGTTGCAGCCATCGCAATCGCCAACAACGCACCCAAAAGCCAAGCCGTTGCTGCACTGCGACTTCCTGCATCGCCCGCAAATTGCGACTAAGCCGGAAAACGACGTCAAGTTCGCTACTCCCAGCATCATTCCACTCTTCGCATCTGGACCGATGGTGATTGCTTTGATCTATGCTTTCGCCTCATCGCTTGTTCCTATCTTATCGCAAATCGACCCGGCGAAATTTTCCTTTGTCGTCGCCGCCCTCTTTCAGGCAACTCACAGCAACACACCGCTTCTGGCAATTCCCGATAATTTCCTTTGTCTTCGCCAACCTCTCCCGGCCACACACTCTACATCAGGACGCTTCTGGTAATTTTCTACATTCCTGCGCCGGGTCTGGAAATTTTCCCTTTGCAGCATCAGCTACGCAAAGATGTGATGCCAAGACGCCTCACTTGATGTGAGCTTTGCGACGAGGTGAAGTCGGGATAAGCTCACTCACGCAAAGGCTATTGTCGCAAGCCTGAGGCATCTGCCGACAGCATGGCCTCCACACCTCACGCTGACGAGTGCTGGCCATCTCCAGCATAATCATCGAGGACCAGATTTAACTGCTTTGCTCTTAAGCCGGGTGGTCGCAGCAGCCTCTCAGCAACCAAGTGCTACTCGACTGATCGGTTATACTTCTGCACTTTTGAACGAACAATCTGGTCGCTTTTTGAGACGTACGGCCTCTCATCCTTTGCAGCCCTCGTCTTCCACAAGCTTGAGAGAAGGCAATGCTTGCGATGGGCTGGAGTCGCCGGCTCTGCGCCAAGATCCGGCCGAGTTTCGACAATCAGGATCAATGGTATCATGACTTGCTGATTGGAAATGGAGGTTCGATGGTTGGGAGGAATAATAGCTTGTAATTCGCAAGGAATATGTCAGAAGTCTGGTCGAAGGATGTGAATACGGGACGAGAAGTCAGTTGAAGGAAACAAGGAAGGGAACACGGAAACACGATCGCCGGGACCGCGCTCCAGCTGGAACAGCACAATTTGGGAGGGCGACACAGGATCAAAGGTCACATTGCGAGGTTGGAGGAAGCGGTACAAAGATGAGCGTGTTCAATGGTGGGAGAAAGACCTGGCAGGACGACTGGGACTATTGAGTATGAGAAATGACAATCGATACTAAAGATCAATGCTTCAACTTCTTTATAAGTGTGCACTTCGTTGCTGTTTGACATTGTTAACGGGCTCAGCTTTGGTATCTTTGAAGAACGTCTCGAGGCTTCATGGCCCAGTATTCTGTACGGTCTGCTTCAACTGTCGCTACGGCGGTGCTGGCCAGACTGTCGCTGAGCATTGCTGAAAGCTCTCCGCCCGGAACCAGGGCATGTCAGTTCAGGTCATGCCTGAGGCAGACATCGGTAGCTGGTCCGTCTCTTTGCGCTTTTGCCTTCATATACTTTCTTCAGCACTCTACTTCACCAACGGTACACATCTCTCTGCCGCCCGCCTCCCAATTTCAGCATCATTGCTCTATCGCATACAGCCACCGTCGTGTGTATAGCCACGGACACTCACGATAGCGCGCAAAAGCTGACGATTCTTCCAACCCAGTTCGAGCCAAACACTCTCTCCGGACAGCGACAGCGACCTCTACGATCGACCCAAGCCCTCCACCACTATGCCTCTTAACCGAGCTCGCTTCCTCGTTGACGATACGACAAGTGTCATCACCATCTTCGAGCCGCCCACGCCTAGCCGCGGAAATCTCGAGGCCATACCAGTAGAGCTGAGGGAGATGATCTGGCAACACTGTCTCGGCGACTCAGATTGCCACTTTCCGTTACCCCGAGTCACTCTCCTCCGTCCCTACAACTTCTCTGGTCCCGCAATGTCGTTGCTGCGCGTCAATTCTACAATCGCCCAAGAATATCTCACCCTCATGGTCAGTCAGGTCGCACCTGGCATGTTAGTCAAACTCGACCGCACCTACCAACCTTCCGCAACCTACACGCATGCCTTACATCACACGGGACTTTGGTTCGTCATCGACTTTCCGTATCGATGGAGTCCAGGAAAATACAGCCAGGCGGTGTCCGAGAACATCCGGACTTTGCTCCAATTGCTCACAGAAGTGCCGAACCTGAAGTGGCTGGGCATCACCGGTAGAGTGTACGATCAAGCCGGAGTCAAGGCCAGTATCGCCATCGTGAAGCTTCTCATGCGGCAGGCAAGCAAGTCTGCCAATCCACAGCAGCTCATCGCTTGGATCTGTTTCGGTCGGGAGGAAGAGTCGTTCTGGCGGAGGAAGTGGAGTGCAGGCAAAGAGATGCAGGGCAAGCCGAAACAGCCGGCGCAAAAGTTGATTACGTGGGTTTGAATATTGGGGGCGGGACAATGCAAGCATTGGTGGTCCCGAGATGAATAGGTTCTTTTCCTTGATTTGGCCTGGCATTTCGACCGGTACACAACCGCGAACCATGCTACCAGGCTTCTTCGAAGTTGTGCAGATACCACGAGGCTCATTCTAGGAGTGGTGCGCTTGCATCCGGTCGTTGATCGTACTAGGCGAACAGTCTCAGAGCCGGATTCATCATCCTGATTATCCAACATTGCATTACAGCTCGCGGTCCCTTGTGCTGCCATTCTTTGAGCAACATCTCCAAGAATGCCACGGCCCGACTGCTGTTGCAAAAATGCTGGCCAGTCCACGGACCTCGCAGACAAGGACAAGGCTATTGTACTTCTTTGTCCATTCTTTTCCCTGAAACAGCCTCGTTATCACAGAGCACACGATACACGCCATGCCGTACTCTTCTCATAACGATTTCTTGGCCTCTTCAACAGATTCACTTCAGCTTTCCCCATTCACATCACGATCGCAATTCACTGCCCTCACCTACACGACACACGGCACCTCTTATTCCTGCTCCGTTCCTTCAAAAGCACAGCTGTCCCTGACGGTTCCGACAGCACACTCTCTCCTCTTCCCACAAACGTTTCATCATGTCCAACCTCCACCTTATGCTCCGAAAACGCAACCGCGCCCTCATCCTCGCCAGAACCAAGGCAATCACTCCACCACCTCCCCTCCCCACCTCCTTCTTCACCGCCGAAATCATCTTCCACCCCAACACCCACCCCCAAGATATCCCCCTCCCAACCGGCCTCCGCCGCAACACCCGCACCGTAACCCTAACAATCGACTTCCTCTCCTCCCTCGACAACGACCTGACTCACGGCGTCGACAGCTTGCCCATGGAAGAACTCGCCAACTCCGTCTGTCGTGGACCAGAACACCTCACCGTGCACTGCAAATTCTCCAAGAAGAAGAAGTTCTCTCTGTTCCGACATTGGAGTTTGATGCAGCGATTCGAGAAGGCTTTGGTGGAGAGTGAGACGTTGAAGAAGTATGAGATCTACTTTGATCATCCTGGTGCGAGTGCGGATGGGGGGTGGGATATGCTTAATCAGCGGCGTGGAGATGGAGGGTGGGTGAGATCGGCGGTTTATGCGGAGCGGGATTGTAGTGAGGATGCGATGTTCTCGCCGGTGCAGTCGCCTACCAGACTGGGTAGTGAAGCTGCGAAGACGTCTGGGGAGGTGAGCTATATGGTCAATAACGTCCTCCGCAAGAAGCTGGACAAATTGACCGAGTTCACCGCTACAGTTGTCATTCGCCCGGGATCACCTCCCTCCGACCTCCTTGTCGTCTACCCGTCGCCGCAAGCTAAGCACGTCCACCTCAAGATCGAGTTCGCAAACCAACCACTCCCCGACAACCCACGCATTGGGGACCCTGCCGATTGAAGACCTCGCGAGGGCCATTTGCAATGGACCAAAGGATTTGTTAGCAACGTTCCACTTTCCCAAGGGGATCTCGGCGCAGCACTGGGCGTTGATAGGGAGATTTAGGGATGTGGTGACAGGTGATGGAAGGTTGGGCGGGTGGAAGATTTTGGTGTTTGCGTTTGGATGTGGGAAGGAGGCGGTTAAGGTTTGGTCGAGTAGAAGGATTGGGGAAGGGGGGGAGGGAGAGTGGATGGTGGAGGAGATGATGTTGGGTTGAAAGGAGGTTGGTGGCGATGCGAGGTTGGGAGGCGTTTGATTTTGGTTCTGGGATTGAGCCGTGGCGTGTTCGTGGACGTTGGGATTTGACGGGCGTGACAGATATCAGTGGCTCTTGGTGTACAATAGATTGACATAGAATGTGATTGAAATAAAGCCGCGTACTGCCACCTACTGTCTCACTCGCTATGAACGTATATTCCCGGATACATCACCATGCCCATCGACACCATGAGGAAAATGATGCGGAGTGTCTCCCTCCACTCACGAATGGGGATGTTGAGCCAGCTTACCAACCACGGGAGCCCGGGAAGTTGAAGTCGTCAAAGAACACACGACACGCTTCTTCACTCCAATACAACAACACTTTCACGAAAAGTACAGTCACGCAACGACATCACGTCGCTTGAGTGATGCTCCTTGACACACGACACTTCTGGCTCCCCGCCCGCCGTCGTCTCAAAACTCCTCTCTCTTCCCACGATCTTCCTTCTTCCTTCTCCCAACACACTCCACAAGAATGTCTCGCCCACGCCCATCTTGTGGCTTGTTCGACACGATCCCACTCGAGATCCGCGAGATGATCTACGCCTACACCGCCGGCTCCATCACGACCACTTGGCGCACAGACGTCTTCAAGAGTCCCGGGAACATTGCAACAGTCAATATCGTCGACCCTCCCGGCGGCCTATCCGGCGGCCTCGCCAACACGAACCGGATCCTGCGCGCAGAAATGGACAAGTTCATTGACGAGTACGGCGAGTTCGCCACGACGGTCGTGTGGCGTGAGGGCGCTCCAGCCGCCGCCCTCAAGATTCCCCGTATCCCGTCATACGCGAAGAACATCCACCTGAAAGTCGAGATGCAGCTCCACCAAGAGGCTAAGGTCGTGAAGAAGTTCGTGCTCAAGAACTATCACTATCACCTTGCGACGGCTGTGGGTACAGGACCAGACCATCTACTTGTGACGTTCCACTTCGCCGAGGGCATGAAGATCGGAATCGGGCACGTGAAGATGATGCAGCAGTTTGAGCTGGGCCTCTGGCATATCGCGGGATTGCAGGGGTACAAGCTACAAGCATTTGAGCATGGGAGTGATGAGGTGCCGAGCAAGGAGTGGTCTGGCAAGGTAAGCTTCCCCATGAGATTGAGAAGAGTGGATTGGTGCCGGTCGGCTAACATGTATACAGAAGATTGTGGTTCCGAAGGGGCAGTTTAGTTGGGAGTACAAGCAGAAGCACAAGTAGCCGGAGATGGAGGCCTTGAACACGAAGGACGCGATATTGTTGGGATCAGATTGAAAGTATTGTCTCAGCGCTTGGGACGGCCTCTTGAAGCATTTGTGGTGGAGTTTCTTGCGTTTTGGGGATAGTTCAATGGCTGGCGAATGTTGTGGGTGCTCTTGGGCGAATGCTATCCCATCGGAGAGGTTAGGGCGTTTAGACGGACGATACGTAGACCACAGAATGAATGCACATTGTCCAAATAATAGACCACGGTGCCAACTCAATGTATGTGAACAGCGCTGACTGTATGGCTCGGCTCTTGGTTGTCTGCTCCGTTCAAACAACATGGTGTTGTGTTGCAGGAGAGTACGAACCTGATCTTCAACTCTGAAATCGACCTCTCCCTGCCCGACCTCCAGAGCTGCCTGAGGCGTGATTCTCGAGGCGGAGAATCAACGTTCGACTTCATGTTTATTTCCATACAAAGACTCACACAACAACACCATCTCAAGCCTCCTTCAACACCTTTCCTTCACCATGACAGCTCTAGGAACCCTCGAAAAGCTCCCCCGCGAACTCCGCGACCACATCTACGCCCACGCCGCCACCCACATCACCACACCCTACCACGGCCAACCCCTTCCCACCATCAACGGCACTCCTCAACCTCCTCTCCTCCACCTTCACCGCCGCCAAGGCACCACCTTCTCCCTCCTTCTCTCCAACAGCACCATCAAGCGCGAATTTGAGTCCGTCCTCGACACCGCCGCGGCCTTCTCCACAATCATCGACTTCCGCCTCTTCAATCGCAGCAGCGAAGCCGTGCCCTCCATCGTCCGTCCACCATCTCACGCGAAATCTGTGGACTTGACGATCTACTTCAAGCGTCTTGCGCCGATCAACTTCACACCGCCCAGTATGCGCAACGATCTGGCACCGGCGCTGACGTTGTTGGCGGTGTGCACCCGCCGGTACCCGGAGAGCTTGAAAGTGGAGTGTTTTACGGATCATGCGGGACGGTATGATGGGAAGTATGCGGAGATGATGGAGTATTTTGAGTGGGCGTGTCAGAAGGGAAGCCAGAACAATTTGAGGGAGATTGGGGTTGTGTTGAGGAATGAGGTTACGGGAGTGTGGAAGGAGACGAGGAATGAGGTATGTTGACTTGAAGATGGTGGCAGGGTGAGTGGGAACTAATGGTTTGGTAGCGCGGTGAGGACGGACAGTGGACAAGAGAGATGTCGCAGGCAAGGGCGGCGGAGATCATGAATACTCCTTGAGATTTTCGGCGTTTTGGGGAGAGCAAGGACCGGGCGGGCGGGGTGTGGGAGATCTGGGCTAGAAGCAGAATCGACTCGAAGCAATGCGGAGAAGGTCATGTTGGACCTCTTCTCTCCATCATCGATACCAATGCACAGCAGCGACCTTGCTGCTATCCGCTTGGACAGCAAGTTGAAAACGCCATTTCCCCTCGAGAATGAAGCTTCAGGACAGATGAAAGTCCTCCTGGACCATCTAATGAAGAAAATCGGTCTCCTTCCCGGCTCAAGCCCACCTTCAATAATCCTCCTGCACTTTTGCTGCATCATTCCCTGATATAATCCCGAGACCATGCCATCTTCGACGAGGGCATAACAACAGGTATTGACCACGACATAGGGATGGAGAGGCACGAGGAACGAGTCTTGTACGATAACCGACGTGAGAACAGGCATTGAGGCCTACGATAGGAGAGCAGGAGTCCTACAAGCAGTCATTGATACAGAAGACTCCTTTCGCCATCGACGATGACAACGAGCCTTTCTGGATCCCCGAGCTCGCGCTCGCATACCAGGCCGATAGGATTCGCAGTATCTACAGGAATATCGAACACAAGGTCGATGAGCTGTACGAGCTCAAGGTTGCTGATGCAAAGACCAAGCGGCAAAATACCAAGCAGCGCGCACGCGAAGCGAACGAAGTCATAGAGACACGACGATACTTTGATCGTTTCCCCTAGGCATCGAACTGGCAAAGCGTGGCTAGAAAAGGAGACAATTCTACATTGTTGATCCTATCGAAGACATGGACAGCCTCTCTCTGCAACCGCATTAACTCCCATGGACAGCCTCTCTCTGCACACTCATCAACGCGGCAAGGTCGCTGTACTGGTACACCCGATCCAGCAGCATTCCGAGGATGTTTTTTAACAGCTACGCGCAAAAATGCGACACTAAGAAGCCTTCAAAGCATCAGCCACTACACTGCCGCCAAGACTGCGATCAGGATCTCGACACCAGCGTTGAGCAACGTTTTGACCGGGTGGCCAGAGAATAGGGCATGGAGGGTCGGCTTGGAGGTGTCCAACATCCTGAGCTACAGGGAGTCTATTGTTAAGACCCCACACCACCGAGCGCAGTTCGCCACCATAGTGGATGAGGCTCGATCGCGCAAGAACATCACTCTCCCGAACATCGCCATAGGCTGTGCGATCAACCACCTCGCGACACACTCCCACGGACGTCTCGACCAAGTCTTGATCCGCAACGAGGACTTGCACCCCGACGCCACATTCATGGACGATGAGGCGACCCCAAAGGCAAGCAAGCACACAGCCGACGAGCAGTCTACGGCAGTTCGGCGGAGTGTACCCGTGGAAAGAAGGCGAGACACACCCGTCCGCAGCTCCACATTAAGGCGGAGATGGATGGCACCCAGACTCAGCTCGCCGGCTAGGGGGATATCTCTGACTTAACTATTAAGACTGGGCCTAGCAACCATACACCGCGACCAAAACCGATCGTCTCTGCTCTGACCGTTCAACAAAACTCTCCACCGATGGACTCTCGCGTCCTGACACAGTTCGGCTTCACCACCGCAGGACAGCTCCGCAAGGATTTCGCCTCTGGACCGACAAGGCAGCCATCGATCGTGCTCTGCAATTTCGGCGTGCTTTCCTCGCTGCTGTCAACAATGCTAATCAGGAACGCGCTACCGCGATCATCGAAAAGGGCGAGGACGACGATGGCCAGATGGTCGACGACCATGAAAAAGCTTTTGACCAGGCCGGAAGTTCCACCAACCCGATCATGGTCGAGTCTGACAATGACGACGACCACGACGACGTTTCAATCAAAGATGAGCCACTCGAGGAGCCCCCAAGCTTCCCCACAAGCCTGCCCAACGAAGTGTTCCTAAACATCATGGGTACCTGCCCTTCAGCCGACCTCCTGAGCCTTATCAGAACCTGCCGCCGCTTCCGCGAAGTGCTCACCCTCCGCTGCGCTAAGGTTTCACGCGGCACAGGAGATGTTCAATCGCATGCACGACATGTTCGACTTGGCCGTGGACATGGCAAGCTGGGTCGCCGACGATAGCACGTCCAGCCGCCTACGAACAACAATTCGGGGTCTGGCGCGACAAACATACAGGAGATTGCACAGGCACGAATTATCAGGGACCGCACTGATCGTAATGGCTGCCACCAGTCTCGAGAACGATGAGAGGAACGAGGGTAATGTGAAGGAGATTAATGCCCTCCCGCAGACTATAGCCCAGCTTCGAGAAGGAAAGGAGTTGCTGCAGAAGAAGTGCGATCGTCTAAGGACGCGAGAGAGGGAAGCGCTGAGCAAGATGCAGTCGTCCCTACGAGAGGTTCTCACCTGTTGTGAAAGAATTCCTGACAACGACATAGATGTGCAGAACTCCCGCGAACCACGATAGCAACAACGTCGATAAGGATGGCACAGACGAGCAGAACAACGACGCGGATGGCGATCCTGATCAGTATTAGCCAACTACGTCAACCGTGGCGATGCCAACGGGACAAGACTCGCCTATAAGTAGGGTCATTCCGCTCTGCTTGCCAAAGTAGCTGCGGCCATCTTTACGTCCTTGATATGCTCGTCCAAAGGGTAAGCGATGCGAACCGATCCTCGCATCGTTGACTTCCTCCGCCTCGTCGATACCGGAATCGAGCAACCCAAGAGCATGAAGCGCAAAATCGATGCGACACGTAGCCCCGGTAGTGTCAGCCCCGTCAACGAGGCGACCGTGAATTTGATGGATACGAAGACTCAGTCCAAGGGTGAGGAACCGCGACAGATTCTTCTGGCACACTGGAGGACTTTCGGTCGTAGAGGCGGTTGTAGAGTACCTCACCCGCCGCGTCTAGGAGAAGCTCGACGCCGACGGTGTCTGAGTAAGCGGCACGAACGGAACTGAATGGGAGTGGAGGATGGGCACAACTTCTTGTGGACAATGATGGGAATGGGTTCTGGTGAGGACTGGTCTGGAGGCGAGACTACATGTGTATCGTAGCGTTGGCTAGGAGTGGTCCCGTTCTGGAATCGCAATCGAATTGGCGAGTGTTTCTTTGTTCAGGAGGCTTGTCGCGAGGTTTGCGGGCATCACGGGCTCCCAGGTCCATCATCTTGGTGAGTATACCGATTGTGGCGTCCTCCGGCTTGGTTCCTCAGGGATTTATGCTTCCTATCGTGGGCAAGGGACGAATTGCCAGGAAGAGTATACCGCCGCACGCTTCCTCAGTCATGCGGTATGCCCAAAGGTTGTCATATCTGGACCTGCGTCGAGGTTTAGTGTCGATATCACCAACACAGTTAACGGCGGAAGATTTCACCTGGTTCAAAGAGCTCCTACGTCGAGAGTTGCGTTGGCGAGACTATCCTGAAAGGCCGCACCAGTCGCGGCTATGATAATGATGAGCAGCTGCGCAGACCGATTCCCCATCTAAAGTCGCGCAAGTTGGTCATCTTGCCACTCCACGCCGGTCCACCCCGGCTTATTTTCCCAAGTCCAACTCTCAACTCTCCCACGCTTCCTCCACAACTTCTCCTCCACCCCATCGATACCGCACATTCAACAACCGACACCACCATCACAATGGACCATCTCGGCGCCTTCGGCAAACTCAGCCCAGAGCTGCGCAACATCATCTACGAATACGCCGCCCTCTCCGCCACCACTCCCTTCTCCACCACGCAGTACTACAACCGCCGCGGTCCCACCCTCGCCCTCCTCTCCACCAACAGCACTATCAACGACGAATTCGAAGCCGTCCTCGACGCCCGCGCAGCCTATAGCACCACCATCGACCTCAACGCTCCGAGCTATGATACCTTCACCGCTCCACGCGCCGAGGAAGCGAGGATTTTAAGTGTCACGGTGCACTTGGCCCCGAAGCTATCGACTAGATACCCTCACTGGAGGCAGCTTCGCGAGCCGTTGTGCATCATCGCCGCGACGAGTGTGGAGGGACCGGAAGTGCTGCGCATCGAGTGTGTGGTGCTGGATGATCGGGAGGACGACGGCACGATGAGGGCGTTGGAGGTATTTTGCAAGAAGAGCGATACGCTTCGCGAGTATGAGATTGTGTTCAAGGACGAGAGATTGGGGCAGCAGTATAGCATTAGCAACAAGGTACGTCGTGCGGTTGAAGGTAGAGCAACGAAAATGACTGACAAGCTCAACAGCGCGCAAAGGCCGGTAACGAGTGGAAGGAGGAGGAGCCTGACATTGTGAGCGGTGCGATCGAGGGCTGGACAGAGCACGAATAAGAGAGACGAGGTTCCAAGACATGGGTGTTCGAATGATCATGTCGAACAGTTGCGGAGAGCCCGGGCGTGGATGAGATTGTTTCCGGATTTGCTCATACACAAAGGACAGCGGTGGGGTTTACTGCTGTGCTGCATTCGACATGAAATCTGCTTTGTTGTCTCGGCACCTTGAAGCAAGAAAAACCGAGCAGCTTCCTTTGCGGAAGAGACACGGCGCGAGTCCCAGGGGTGCATAACACGTTCTAGAATTCCAGAATGTTGGCTACAACTCTGCGGTGGCTTTGCCTGCAGGATATAATGCACATCCACTCTCAGCGAGTGACGAGCCTTCAAACTTGTGATTTATCGCCTGCTTCAAGCTCCGTTGTAGAAGAATGAACGACTCCATCATTCGACAGTCGTGCGTTGAAGTGTAGACTGACCTTCCACTAAATCATCTTGCTTCCTACTCACCGTCTGTCAAACCCATCTACGATACTATCGTGAGGCCACTACTAATGCCCAACCGCGTACGCGTCCTAACAGCAAGTCCTCACCCTCCCTTCTCGGTAAAGCCTTGCCCCAGCCAATACCTGTAAACTGTTGTGAATAAATAACCCCCCACCTCGTCTCGTCTCCAACGAATCAAATCCAAATTCCATTACCAACAGCTGGATAGTCAAGTGGTATGACGCCCCATGTACAAGCCCGGTGAGGGGGTGAGTATTACCCTTCGGGGTGCGGCGTCCTGTGATCCGGAGGTGACTTGGGGAGGCCGAGGTTCGATTCCTTGTCTGGCTATGAGTTTCTTTTTGGTTGTTCTTGTAGAATGTAGTGGGTGGGAGATGAGCGAAGGCGATGTGATCTTTTTGTATGTTGACAAACCGCTCCATTGTCAACGTCAAGCGTTTGACTGGGCTGGCTCGCGTTTTGCCATTCGACGACGACAACGCCGCGATTGAAGGGACACGCCATAGCAGTGAGGGACGGCTTCATTCTGAGGCAAGATCGATTGAAATCGTTTGCAATGACGCAGCTGTACAACGGACCGCTTTTCATTTAACAGCCTTCAAGCCTTCAACTCAAGATTGATGGATGCCATGTCCTCTTTAATGCGAACTTCCTCCTCTGGTCATCCGTCTCTGAAACATCCTACTTCAATGCCTCACAAGCCTTCGAGTGGAAGTCAGGGGCGGTCACTTCCGAAAAGCCGCCAGTGACAGGGTAGCGCGACGACCACGTCTTGATGTTCGAATACCTCGCTGACTTGCAGCTGCCGGGGGACCGTTCAATCTATCCTATGTGACGCAAACCAATTCATCTCAGACATGGTCAACGGCTTGTTCGAAGCGGCAGGCCCAATCATGACCGCCTACGTTATTGATCTCTGCTGATTGAACAATTGTGTGAAGGCCGTCCACAGACCCCGACTTCGCGGCACTATCATCTACCTCTCTACTTCCTTCACTCTCTACCATGTGGTCCTCCCACTTCGCCACCATCGCAGCCGATCTACCGTTCATCTCTCCTCCGCTTGAAACAACCGTTTCCTAATTGACCGTCTCCACAACGCTTCAAACCGGCCGTACCGGTAGCAGGGATCGAAGAAATGTACGCACGATATCTACTGGCACGTCACTGACCTGTGGAGTTTCCGCCGGCCAGCCAGTGTTGCTCTCCGCTATATGTTCGCGGTCTCTTTGGCGATGTCTTCGGCGTCGTACAGTCTAAAGATGTGTCCAGCTCACCGCTACCGAAGCACCTGCCGTACACTGCCGAGTCCACGTGCCAATCCTTCTAATCCACGCTCATCGCGTTGGAGATATTAGTCGAAATGACGAGAAGCCCCTCAAATTGGCGATACATACTGCCGTCATCAAGTCTCGCCAGTTCGTGCACGCGAAGTGTGATTTTGTTCTCCACTGTTCCACCCTCGCTGGAAAAGGTCTCCTCCGACTTTCTTGCAGTCACCAGGCGGCACGTCAGTGAACCCGGTGGAGAACCTACGGATCTCCACCATGCCTTCGGCTGCGGGACCCCTGTCGATGTTCAGCTCGCCAGTCTTGAAGCCATGAAAGCCGCCGCTCTTCTTGTGCGCCTAAGGCCCTTCGTAGGTCTCGAAGCCACCATCGTATCCCGCGGCTGCCGAGACCATGCGGACGTGGTGTTCTGCGACGATGAAGACTGTTTCGACGAGCTGGCGACCCGACGTGGTTGTCGTCAACGTAGATGCTGTGCTCCGAGCCAGAGCAATCTCAATCCTCGAACGGCATGTAGATCTATTGACAGGATCGTCAGTGTCTTGGTGGTTTGAGCAGTGAGTTCAGACGCCAGGTCAATCGGACTTCCCTCCTTTCCTGCCGAGTGGATCGTCTTCCTTGCTGTCAGGCGGGAGTATATGGGACTTTGTTTCATAGCGGAGCCATGTCACGTATGCCGGAGATGCTCCAGCTGGGACCTCTTCATATCATTCCGATTGCCAGTATACTGCTCTTCGTCTCTACCAATACCCCAATCACCATACCTGCCTACCATTGTCCTCCACTCGAAGTGAGACGTGCTCGACGTCCACCGTCAGGCCGATTGCAGAGCGATTCTTATAGGTAGAAAGATGCGATCTTCTCAACCTTGCTAGTCTCGATGACCGATGTGCTTGATGGAAAGATCTGAGACGTATGTTGACAGTACATGCGGATAGAAGAGCAAGAAGTTCGGTGGTCCATTGTTGCACATTTGGTGGAGAGAGGCGAGGATCACTGGTCGACGTCGTTGTGGATCGAAACGAATGGAGAGGAAGTTTCCGCATTCGAGAGGTTATGGACTCCGAACTCCTACGCTCGTAGTCACACCGGAGGATAGCGCAGGTATCTCCAATTAGACAGAGCAGGAAGGACACCAAAAACTACTCATTGCCCCAAAACCCATCTTCCAATCCCTACCATCCCTCAACCGCCCCTCCCCCTGCGTCTCCAACTCCCTCCTCCTCAAAACCCATCTCCCTCACCCCCGCAAAACCTCCCGCCAGCCCACCAAATAATCCTCAAACTCGGGTTGCGGATGCCCAAACTCCCCAATCCTGTACGTCCTCCCGCCCGCAAAATCCACCATCCGATCTCTGATCCAGGGCGGCGGAATCGAAGGGCCATGCTTCGGCCCAAGCGAAGCACTCAACTCTTTCGCCACTCGAGTCTGCCAGTTCTCTCGGTAATAGAAGTCAGGCCGTGCGGGTTGAGGGCAGATTTCGGCGGCGGCGAAACAGCGGGTTTGGTGCGTGTTGTAGGTCTATAGAATGCGGGTCAGCGGTGGACGTCGGCAGGGCGAGGAGAGGATGGGAGGGAGAAGGGCAAGACGGTGAATTCGTACGGTTCGTGCTTCATCATAGATGGCAGTGCAGGTTGCGAGGAGTTCGACGTTGGCGGCGGAGGCGAAGACGAGGTCGTAGATGTTCAGGCGGATTTCTGGAGGAATTGTCTCGAGGAGGGGACAGCGGGTTGTGGGCGTGGCGGCGGGAGGGTTGCTGTGGTTGATGGACGACATAGTGGAGAGCGTGGTGGTGATGTTGTTGAGAAAAGTGCGGATGAAGGGTTTTGGAGAATTTGGAAGCTGAGCAGAGTCGAAGCTTGGCGGGCACAGGAAAGTCGGTATGTGCTACAATCCTTCCCGTCTTCGAAGCGGCAGAACGATACGGAGCTCGTATGGGCAGCTGAGCGAGATATGTTGAAGACATAGAGCATGGAATCGCTGGAGACCACAACGAAACGAGATCACGGCATTCCATTCAGAACATTAAACTCACTGCTCTGCCAGCCGCGCATCGCCTGCCACATCTCCGGTTGCTAACACCACCCAGTCCTCCACATCCTCATCCCAAACGATCTCTCCCCAATTCTGCTCCTCATCCGCCTTCTTCTCCCACTCCACCGCCTCGTCCATGTCCGGCCAGTACAGCAAATCGCCCATTCCCGACGGCCCCATTGGGTGCCACTCCTCCAGTACCATCGCCACCATCTCGTGCTTTCCCTCGGTTCTCAACGCCTTCTCCCACAACCACGGTGGTGGAAGACCGGGCCCGTGGAGCGGACCGACTTTGGGTGCACCAGGACGGCGGGGATCTTGGAGGTTTTGTATGCGATGGAGGCGGTCGTCTTGGGAGGCGTTGTAGACCTGTTGTGCACATGTTAGCAGTGTAGGATAGTGGTTTGGGAGCGAGCACGTACGACATGAGCTTCGTCGAAAATGAGCCGACAAGTCTTGAGGATGTCGTACGGGGCGTTTTGCCAGCCTTTGCCGAAGACGTATTGGTAGATTCGGACGCGGAGCTCGGGAGGGATTTTCTCGATGAGGGGGCAGCCGGTGGTTGGCGGGGTGGAGGGATCGTTGGCGGAGATGGAGGACGACATGGTGGAGAGTGTTGTTGTGGTGGAGGAGTTTTGGAGATGTTCAGCTGGAGAATTCAACGTTGGCGATGGGAGAAGCTCGGCGGAGCGGAACGTCGGCCTGCATGACTTGCGCAGAGTCGAGTCTTCAGGCTGAAGTCGAGCAAGAGGTACTCGCGGGAGACTAGGAACGATATACGGTATGTGAGAGATGCAGCGACAAAGAACAGACTCATTGCTTTATCACAGAAGCTTGATCAGAAGACAGAATGCGTCCGCAAGTCCATGTCCAACCAGAAGCATGTACGCCTCCTCGCCTCGCCCATTCATACAATTCACGGCCTCCCCACCTTCTTTCCCAAGCATCTCAGGTCTCCTGCTCCTCCGATCCCCCAGCAACATACGGCTTCTTCGGATCATACGTTCCGTCAAGAATCGAGTCCACGACCCCCATGCATTTCTTGAATTCGGCCATCACCGTCTGGACGCGAAGGCGGGCACAGTGACCGAAGACCTGCGGAAGAGGAGACGTCAGCGTGATCCACACCATATGCGCAATTGCTCGAACTTGACTCACGGGCTTTGCTTCGTTATTGATGAAAGAGCAGGTGCGTAGCAGTCCCAAGCCGGGTTTGAGAGGGCCGGGACCGAAAGTGTAGTCGTAGATTCGGAGGCGGAGTTCTGGTGCGATCTCTAGGAGCATGCAATGTGTTGAAGGCATGGTGGCGGCGTTGGTGGCGGCGTTGAAGGTGGCCATGATGGAGAGCGTGCTTGTGGGAGAGGCGTTGTTGTTGGGATGGAGAGAGAGAGATCGCCTTCGCTCGAGAAATTTGATGCTGGCGGGAGTTCAAAAGCTTAGCAAACGTTTCGACGTCAGCTTGCATTTTTCGTGGCGGCATAAAACGTCGCCTCTTCACCGGATTGTACCGAGACGGGAGCAGCCACGATGGGAGGAATGAATGGTCCTTGAATCAGTGTAGTTCCACTATTTTCGGGATTCCAGAGATCTGGACTGAAATAAATGCACAACGACCTGACGGTAGGGAGGAGCATACACTCATGCCTTATAACAGGGAAGCCCATTATACCCGCGTGGAGGAAACCAAGTCTCGTTGGCCGGACGTTCCCACTCACTGCTCAAGCTACTAAGGTGGTATTCGTGCTGTTAATGCATTAAAAGACTGAGACTACTCCGGGTCAACGCACGGCATCTATTGTAGGAGGCTCCGTCGTCGTGCATGTTTCTGCTTCGATAGCATAATTAATTTCTAGACATCCGAGTCATTTTCAGACAGCTGGGTCCTCGTTTACCTTTGCTGTCGTCTCCAAGTTTTGCTTTGACTCTTCAACGACATCTGTTGCGTCCTGCCAAAGAAGGCCTCACCGATCATGCTACATCGTGGGCAGACAGACTAGGTCAGCAAGCCGTAGGAGCTGTCGACATAAGTTCAGGTACGGCCAAAACGCTCAGACAAGGAAGTTCCGACGGAAGCTGTGCTATATGTAAACACAGGGACGTCTAAATGTGAGAATGGGTAAATGTGTGCAAATCTGCTACTATAAGTTTGCTGCTATATGCTCGGTACGCCGTGTTGGTGCAACTGCATTGCAAGGAAAGATACAGCGTGCCTCCCGCTGTCAGACAGGATCGATGCGAGACGCTCCTCAACGCGAAATACTTCCAAAAACAAAATGAACCCCAAATCAAGCCGCTCTGCGGCTCTCCCTCGCAAGTCGCTCCTCAAACCAGGAAAAATCAAATCAAGCCAAGCTCAGTATACAAGGCCAGCTTCTGTCCCTCCTGTCCACCTACGGAATCGGACAAAACACCACCCTAAACCCCGTCTTCCCCTTATAACAAACCGTATCCGCCGGACTCCCTAACTTGTCCTGATCTGGACTCGTCCACCCCTGACTCGGCGGACAATTATCCGGCCAGCACGTCTTCCTCGGACACTTTCCACTCCCCTTGCCATTTCCAATCGGCCACACCCTCACTCCAATGTCCTTGTCGCTCCCCTTCATGACACTCAAATTGTACGCCGTGCCGTCCAGACCCATGTAGGAGGAGAAGCCAAATTCGAAGAGTGCTTGATGCTCCCATTGACGAGCGGTGCCCCATTCGGCGTGCCCGGAGAGACGGTATCCGAGGCCGTGGAAGGGAGCGCGGAGGGTGTGTTGGCCGTTGGTGCGAATGTTGACTGGCTTTGAGCGCTCGACCATGGTGAAGGAGGGTTGCTCGATGTTGTAGAGGGCGAAGGATTTGGTCCATTTGCAGCGGTTGATGATGAGGATTTCGAAGGTGTCGTCGGCGCGGGCGGTGAGGTTTTGGGTGGTGGGGAGGTTGGAGGTGGGGAGGGCGGTTGCGAGGGCCGCGAAGGCGGTGAGGACGAGGGTTTTGAGTTGCATTGTTGTAGTTGTATGAGTTGTAGTTGTAGTTGTATGGGTTGTAAATGTATCGTTGTAGTTGTACGTTGTAGTTGTGTTGGGTGTATTCGATGTTCGGTGGAAGGTTGTTGTAAACGTTGAGTTCATTTAAAGTCCTTCCAGAAGACAGTGCATATAAGAAGGCCGGATGACTCGTGGTCTCGTGTCGTGTGCTGTCAGATATATTCACGCAAAGTCTTCTCCAGCTGCGGATATGTGAATATACTTGAGCGTGAAGATTCGAGATTGGCGCATGTCAATCCATTGTCGAGGCCGACAATGCCCGCCGGCTGATGACAATGACCGCACGTGGGTGTCGTTGTTCCCACGAGAAAGCCTTGAATGCCACGTGGAGTGGACAAAGAAGTTCAGATGATGATCGTGAAAGAGGATGGAAGAGCTGATCTCCGAGGTCTGTGTGGTGCTTGACAATAGCTGTTCGTGCTTGACTGGCGGCGGCTTTCCTCGTCGGCTTGTGCGACTCCTGGCTCTTCTTGATAAGGACACAGGCAGGAGGGCAGTATGTGCGATGCTGGACGAGGAGGAGAATGTTTTCCAGACGTGAAAGCATCCTGTTGCATGTCAGGCTCGGTGGTTGGGCAGCTGAACCCGTTGCAAGCGTTAGTAGCCGTTTCGGCCGTTAGAAAGATCCAGCTGCAGCGGCTCGCGTGGCAACCTCATGGATCGTTCGAACGTGTGCGACGTTGGCAGCGCCGGTCACTGGTGTCTATGGTCCCGCTGTTTCCCAGGTCAATGTATGCGGTCCTCACAGTAAGTCTGCGGTTGTAATAACGGAGTCGAAGAGAAGATTCCTCAGACGAGAGAACAACCCGTTGCACGTGGGGCTCGGTGGTTGGACATCCTCACGGCTGACCGTTACGACCTTTGGTGGCCGTTTTGACCGTTGAAAACTCCTGCCACGCGAGCTGGCGTGGCGACCTCGTGGACTGTTCGGCAGTACGAAAGAACGGCCCCGGCAGTGGTGAATGCATATCGCGGTGCTGAATAGGCCGCATGCGCACGGATTGCTGACGTGCCCTTCGACACGGACCGAACTCAAACGTAGTAGACTGCCAGCCTCAACGTGCACTTCTGATGTATCCTCGCTGAATCGCGCTGCCGGACTTGGAGTAAGATTCGCTGGCATCTGCGATGAGTGCCTGGAAGACGCAGAACGATGGCAGAACCGGAGAGTGTTGGCGATTTGGGAGCAACAGCCGGCAGTACTTTCCTGATGTCTGCTGCGTTCCCACCCGCAAAATTGTCGCGGTCCTGCGCCAGTCCGCCGTAAGACCTACTTTGTACCATGTTACTCTGGTCTTCGTGTCAGAGACGGCAAGTCCGGGTCGTATGCTGCGTATCACAGTGCGGTTATAGAGAAACTCGCAACCGGAAGAGAATCGCTCCTATCGTTTGCGGGACTGCAAGGATTTGGAACACTTTCGAAAGGTGTATGCGAAAGGTATAGCATTGGTGATCTCGCAAATGCTCATCCGCTTCGAGGTGCCGAAGATGTGTGCCAGCGCTGAGTGGAAGGTCCATGGCGGACTCGCAGTGTCGAAAGCATGAGCTGGCATCTTGCCTCTGGCCGCTGTCAATGTTCTCCAAGCTTGCTCCTTGCTCGAATCTCCTTCTCGACCCTTCTTCTTGATCCTTCTCGCCGCAGCTCTCAGCCAGCGTGTCGGTCGAATGGGCCTGTGTGTGTTTTGCGGAAAATGCTGGAGCCGCCAGCGGTCTCAGAGCAGCTTTGACTGGCGCTTGGTCTCGCGCGAAGTTCCTGCCACTATGTATATGACGAAGCCTTGTTGGACTTTGGCGTCCAAGTCGGGTGCGATGCGATCCTTCTTACTCACATACAGCTGGACTGCGTCGTCCCGGGTGGGCTTGAAGCCAGAATTGATGGAGCAAATCGTAGGACTTGGTCGATGGAGCGTGTTGGCTTCCCTCCTGCGTGCGGCAGATTGCAGAGATTTCGTGCGTGAAAGTGTAGAAGTGGAATCGTGTGACACCACTGGAGCGTCTCGCCGTGAAGACCGCTGAAGCTATAAGTCCGAGACAAAGGTTACATCGATGCGCGTTTGCCACTTCCTCAAGGCATGCTGGCAAATAATCGTGCTCTCTCCAACCCTTGTCCATTGGCGCAGTTCTCCATGGCAGGAATTGATTTGATGAACGTTCTTGGAGAACTGGAATCTCTGCGGTGCAAATTCGATTTGGAAAGGGCGAAATGGCGCGGCGCAGGTCCGGGATGCGTGTCTCCTCGACGGAAAGAATTGGGGCCATCTCGGGTTCATACCCGACGAGATGCTCTTGGTATATCTTGTTCGACACGTTGAAGATCGCCGTATCCTGGTCGGTGTGCTTCGCAAGCTTTGCGAGGACCTTCGCCTTGATGAACTTGCTCCTCATGTTGATCACATCTGATCAACTGTTCATGCGCTCTCCATTGTTCTGATCTTGCCAGTTCACTCTTGCGTTTGCTGACTGACTGTATCTGCAGTGGTACGGGAATGAATGTGCTGCCAGCGGGCGTGCTTGGCGTGTTGGGTATTTGTGTCCATCGCAACTTCGACGAGCGGCAGCAAACCCGCGATCCGGACTTGGCTGGAGCCATAAATGTCCCGCAACAGAGGGAGGTAGCATGGCTGGCGGATTGGAAGCGGGGCGGATCTTGCCGCCTCTCAACCTTTTCACACGCAATGTTCTGTCCTTCTTTCAACTCTTCCGAGATGCTCGTCCTAGCCATGGAGCTTGAGCCTGCTGTTCCCAGACTTCGGGTCGCTTGATCGTGCCATGATATCTCCAAGAAGCTCTAACGGCGTGGCGTGATTCGGGTGCGGCAGGTTTGCTCGACGCTGCGTCGGTGGGGGCAATCGTGCTGGTGGGTTGGCGCTCCTCGGGTGTGGCAGGCTTGGTCGCAGCGGTTGTTGTGGACGGTTCTCCGGCTTGCGCTCTTCCAATTTGGTCGTATCGTCGCCGATTGCCTATGGAGATGGGCTCCCGCGCTCGCGCGCATCCTTTCGTCCCTGTTCTTCTCTCGCGTCGCAGCGGCCTTGCGTGCCAACTGCTCGGCCGAGATGCTTTGGAAGGCGTCGCAGAGAATGGGCGCCTCGACGAATAAACGAAAGCCTGTGTATCGGTCGTTGAATTGAGATGCAGAGCCTCGCGGTATGGTCGTGGAGTATGGCGCTCTGTCTCCCTCTCCCGGGACTTCAATCAACCTCATTCACTTCGTTTTCGATCGCGCCTGCCTTCCTGATCCGCTCCACTTTCCGTCTACTGCTCTTTATTTTGCCGACACCTCCTTCTCACGCCCTGTATTCATCGTCCTTCACGGCTGGCTCCAGTATCGCGAGGCTGTGGTGGCCTTGGTGGGTGAGGTCGAACGGGCTTTGCTGCTGTCTGTCGGATCGATTCTTCGGCAAGAATAGTCGGAGTCATTTTTGCGGTGATTGCTGAGCTTTACGAGTGCTGGTAGAGATGATTCGGACTGCTACCGGGCAGGTTGGGGTCTCGGGGAGAGGGCAGGCAGTTGATAGAATGAGACAGTTGTCGTTGGATGTGCGCTTCTGCGTATTAAAGAGTAGTTCGTCGAAATCGAGGAGCTTGAAAGAAGGCTCAACCACGCTCGGAAAGTTGGAGGACGAGATGCATTTGCTGTGGACGGTAATAGTGATGGTCGTTCGCTGAACGACTTTGATCAATGCTGCTGCTCTGTCAACATTTCACTGCAGAATAGTCACGGCACACTCAGCAGGCGGCCACTGCCGCTCATCGTTGGCTCCAGTCTTCAACTTTTCGATGTGATGTTGGATATTGACGTTGAACAAAGCACCCAGTCTTCAAGGCTCCTCTCTTCAGTGTCAACATTGCAATATGGTCAATCGTGAACCAGTCAGCACATCAATGACTAGAAGACACACTGCCACAGACTACAAGAATCCTTCGTCAACACTCATATCGCTGCACCTCGAGCCTGCACATTCACAACATCGTCCACAACGACCCGTCCTCTCACTCCGACCTCTCCCGACACCTCAGCTCTGCCTCCATCGTCATTCGGACCCTCTCTGTACCCCTGTCGCCGTCGTCCATGCTCCCTCCCGATACTGCCATTGCGTTGTCCCCATCACAACGCGTGCTCCCGCTCCTTCCGCTCCCGTTCTCCTGCTCATTGTTTAAATAGCTGCCGTCTCCCTCGTTCCTTCCTCTCTTCTTCTTTTCCTTTCTCATCGGAGCGTTCCTTCGGGGCCGCTCAGCAGGCTTGTGAGTAACGTCCATCGTCTTTCCTCCATCGCATTACATCACACTGACACTCAATCGCAGGTAAGGGAGCTCATGAAATCCCGGGGTCTTGGTTGCCCGGATCGCATTGCACATCGCGCTCTCCGCCGCGACGGGGGTGGGCAGACCCGCCTCTGCACAATTTTTGTTTTCAACCCGAGTCGACGCCAGTCGGCTCAAACAGCTCACTTGTCATCAACAGAGACGCGATACTTGGCTCGAAAGCGCCGGGAGTCGGCTCACGACGACACTTCACAGAGTCAGACATCCGCGTGGAAGCGCTGGGAGTCGGCTCTGCGACCTTTTTTTCATCAGATCATTGGCTTTCGAGCCAGTGCCTGGAGAAGAAATCTCCTCCTTCACTCTTTTCTCATCTGCCACGTCTACCTTACTGTGCTTGTTTACACCTCGCTTCACCTTCCTCAACGCGGGAGCGTCCTTCACCCGCTCCCGTGGTCAATAGTATAAGTATTTCCTCCGCGGTCGTTCCTTCCTCTTCTTCTTCTTCCTTCCTCGCGGCGGGGCTCCCTTCCTTCGGGGAGGTGGTCCCTGTGAATAGGTCAGTACTCTCCATCTTCCATTCAACCTGAATACGACACTGACATGCTTCATCACAGGGGGTGGGAGCTCAAGAATTCTCGTCTTACGCTGGGGCAATGGAGACGCATTGCACATCGCGCTCTCCGCTTCACGGACAGCTGGCACGGCGGAGGCTGGTCTTCACACAATTTTTGCTTTCATAATGAGGGATTCTCTCGAGTCCGCTCTTCTCATTTTTCATCGGTGCGTCAGCTTGAGAGCTGGTGGCTGAAGAAGAAGTTTCTTTTCCGTTTGACGATTCTATGTCAAGTCCTTGTTGCTGGAGGGCTGTGTACGGCCTGTTGAACTTTTCGTGCAGTCAATGTGCCCATGCAGGCGAGCAGAAGGCGCGATTTTTCGAAAAGATTCTTGATCGGTGCCCGTCCACGGTGCAGGGAAACCGTCGAGAGTTTGTTGGATTCGATCAGACGCGGCGGCGAAGAAATGTCAGCCCAGTCGTGAGAACGGCATTTTAACAGCATCTTACATTCACATTCGGGCAAAGCGACCCATGCTCAAGCGCGCTGACCATCTTCCTCGGAACGACGCCGTCGCCACGTCTCATCACCAATGACCGAAACCCTATCAATCTCACAGGACCACGATTCCGGCGCAGCTCTCCGATCTATCGCATCTTTCCACGAAGGACCCGACGGACAGCTCTGACACCCTCACATCTCCGATCCGAGCTCGAATACCGGGCCAAGCTCGCCTTTTCCAACCGTCACTGCAGTGCGAACACAAGACCTCGCCAACGAGCGTGCCAAACAATATCGTGCGCTCCATCGCTCCTGCCGCCGAACAGAACCTCGGTACCGTCGCCACAGAGCATACCTGGCGCACACGCGTGCACATAGAAAGAGACACCCCTGTCTACAGCAGGAAGGAATGGAGTGGCATGAAGAACACACCAGACGACAGGCAGAAAGATGAAGGATTTACTCAGTGGACAACGAAAGGACAGTCACGGCTGTAGCTGCGGTTACGGCGTGACGACACAAGCTTTTCTCCAGTTCGAGGCTGGCAAAAGCGTCGGAAGATATACTACACGCGTCGGCAGGCCGTGGTCCAGCATGCTTCCTGCGGAGGGACAGACAGAGCTACTTTGACCATCAGCTTCGTACCCATGCCGCAAGCTCCCAAGCAGTCTGACCAGAGTTCCATCTTTTTGCTCTTCCCGGACGAAGACTCGACGGAGAATGTGGATACCAGCGATACCTGGACCTATCGTGTCACCAAGCCAGCTCTGCCAGAAAAAGCCTGAGAGTATCACGCTTGGCATTCTTCACCAGTCTGAGCACGCTGACGAGCGAGCTCCCGATGAACACCTCGCGATCGGTTTTCCAACAGACTCGTTCGGCTGGCTTCATCTAGCGCTGAAAAGAGCACGAAACAAGCGAGACGAGGAAGATTCGGGTGAAGGTGCTTGCAAGGAGCGTCCAGCCACATTTTGCGTGCTCCATCTTCCCGGCAGCATGAGTATCAAGAGTCACGGATCCGGTGAGCCTGATGCTCAAGGCCGGCGTGACTGCAGGAAGCCGCGGACCGAAGCAGTGGATGAGGAGGAGCGAGAGCAACTTTTCAACAGTTGCATGGACGAAAGATCGCGGACAAAGGAGCATGGTCCTTGCGAAAGGCGCAAAGGATGGGGTCCTCTTTTAAATAGTATGGAGGGTCAGGTCAAAGTCTGCGACTGCGAGCATCGCGATATGGGTAGCTCCAAGCAAGTCTCGCAGCACACAGAGCGACGTTCAGATTGGCCGCGTTGTGGACCGAGCAGGACGGTCATGCATTGACTTTGAACTCGATTACGACAGCAACAAGTCGACTTCCACAGCCTGACAAGCCCAGACGGTGATGCTCGATCAGATTCTGAAGACTGTCATTGAGCGGACAGCTGGGCATGGACAAGAGCTGTAATCGATGGCTTGCGATTGGACAGCAGTGGCACGTCTATGCTTGATCGGCCGTGTCCCCGGCACATCTATCACAATGCTTCGGTGCTGGGCCGAATTATAGGAAACATGTACAGCACCGTACCGCCCACCAAAAGCCTCAAGGAGATCTTTTGCCAAGTTCCGGTTGATCAATTGGTCCAGCAGAATCCGTGCCTCACATCCGGTCTCCACATCAAGCTCAACGTGATGGAAATGGAGACTCAGACTGCGGTGTCGACGGTGAAGAAGAAGCGGGCGTCCTCCAATTCCAGCAGGGCGAGCCTGGCATCGATGCTCCACCTTCGCAGGCGCATCTTTAGCCTTTTCGCACCGTCCCACCAAGCATACCTACGTGGAAGCGATTAGGGTGAGGATGTTGTTCATTACTGCTTCAACTGGAGATTTGTGCTGCATCTGAACGCGAGTCACTTGTGTACGCCATCAGCCTTTCGCAGAAATCTCAGATGTCGCCAAGCGAGCTGGAGTGAATGTAAGCTGAACGTCCAAAAACACATGCTACGCAGCCAGTGCATTCACGCGCGGGCTTGCTTCCATCCTCGTCGAGCGTCAACACCAACCTAAAACCGTCAACACCAGAGCCCGAACGCGTCAAAACGCGCAGACGAAAATGTCCTTCGTCGCGGCACATCGCTCCTCCCACGCATAGACCACATCGACACGGTTGCAACGATGTCTCAATCCCACTGCGCACTGTTGGCGGAGTATGACAGCCGCCTCACGGCCGACCACTTCCTCCTCACCAACCGCGAGCGCGACATGAAAGCTCTGAACCAGCGCATCAAGGTCAGCATCTACCTCTTCCTTCTCAGCTACCATCCCCATCTACCTCGTCCCAACCAAGCTAATCATTCCGAACACCAGACCGCAGAAGGCGCCAGCATGTCCGAAGCCCGCAGCGGCGAGTACTCCAGCCTCTGTGAGAAGCGCCGCAAGTTGGGACGCGAGATCGGGATGCTTGAGGCTCAGATTAAGAAGGTCACTGCGGAGATGAAGGTGAGTTGAGCAGCCTTGTCGCGTTCGACCGAGTGGTGTTGATTTGCTTCGGTAGTGCGTGAGGCAGAAGGCGAAACGTGCGCGTGTTGCTAAGCAGGCTAAGGAGGGGGGAGAGGATAGGAAGGGTGGCGTTTTTGGCAAGGTGGTGGGCAAGGTGAAGGTGTGGTTGATGTAGCCGGGCAAGGAGAAATGAGGTCTTGTTCGACACGAACGCGAATGTGGCTGGGACGTCGGAAACAAAATGACAAGGGTCATGACAGAGATCACGCTCGGCCTCGACAAGGTGGAAAGTCGGGAGGAAGCTGTGTCGATCGATGACGCGAGGAACGCGAATGCAGTTATCATGTCCTGGCGAAGCCCTTTCGCCGGGATCCAATTCTAGTTTGTGACTGCTATAGATGCATAGCAGACGATTTGTTCCAACATGGTTCATGTACTCAACGAACTCATGTTGCTCTATATTGACCTCTCGACTTGTCGCATTCAATTCCGACTCTCCAACCATCACAGCTGCGAAGTGTCAACCCTGGAACGTTGAGGATGGGGCATGAAGTAGCCATGCTTCAACCCATTGCCCGACCTTGCCCGCTATAACTGTATCCAAGTTCTTCCCTTCCGTCGCCGAGGCTCCAGTAACACAAGACAACGTGGACGGGTACAACGTACCTATCAAATGCACTCGCAAAAGCAAAGACACCATACCACCCTGCAAGCTTATCATACCACGCTCGTTCGATGAGTGGCTCTGACAGTGAGTCTCGTCTCCCTCGACTATTGTCCCAGGCTTCGACGATCCGCGTCGAAGTGTTCAAGATGGGATGAGGGGTTGGACGTTGCTAATGGACGCGGACAAGACAATGTGTGAACGGAAGGAGGTGCGGAAATTTGAACGAATGCTGGAGGACGGTAGTTCCGATACGATATCTTTGGAACCGCTTCAAATGTGTCTAAACTTGCCATTGCCGTGCGGACTCGGCTCAATCTCCCGAGACCCAAAGTCACCCTGAACTTGCGAGAGAGGTTCGTGATCACGAACTCTTTCGTGGGTATCGCCAGTGTCTTCGTAATCCTCCCACGTGCAGTCCGCTTCTCCCAGATCAGACGCAATGTGTCCAGGCCATCAACTCCACGACTTGCAGGTCAGGTTATCCCCGTTTTCGACATCTTGAAAGCCCGCCGTCTGATCTCATGCAGAGAAGAGCTGTCCTTGACCAGACCACCATGATGGTACTGCTCATGCTCCGAATACAAATCCCCTCGAATCGCTACTCGTCGTCGTTTGCTTCTTCATCTTCCCTCCGGTGGCAGTCAGACCCTCCGCGGCTGTGGTCCGCGGCGTGCATAAACGCTGATTTCTATTGGCTTGGTCGGTGCGATAGCCTTCCTCACCACTGTCGATTCTTGCCTTGAACTCGGCTTCCCTCAGCTTTTCTTCTCTACGCTCTGCTTCTTTGACCCTCTCCTCCTTGGCCTGTCGCTGCTTGAGTTCTTTCTCCGCGAGAAGCTTTCCTTTGATCGCCCGGGCTTTGACCTCTTCTTGCTTGAGCTCCTGCTCCCGGACTTCTTGTTCTTTGATCTCCTGCTCCTTCAGCGCTTTGTCTCTCAGTACTTTCTTGCATGGCGCTCCGACTTCCCACAGCCGAACCCGTTCTTGTGTCTGCTCGCAGGCTCAGTAGTAATTTCCGCGAGGCCACAGCGAGTGGATCACAACCTTCGGGCCGTGGTGGGCTGCAGACTCAAGGAGATGTCGAGCCGTGACTCCGCCTTCCCTCGACACGTACTGTCGCCTGTACGGAAACTTTTCATCGCTGCTCTCCGGGCCAGGCAGTGCCAAGGTGATCCAGAGACGAACGACTGGCGGCGTACAGATGAACATGTCCAGACATGAACTGTTCGTGGCCACGAGCTCTTGAAGCGGGATTCTGGGCAGACAGGTCGTCATGAAAAAGGGCTGCCGGTCGTCATTGCCGTATGGAAAGTGCCCGCCCATATCTTCCGCCGTGACGCAGGTTGCGCAGCCGCAAAGAGTCATGTTGATCATGGGAGGAGTCGAGAACTTGAGGATGCTCGGGTTCGGCTGTATCGGGGACAGACCGGTCCAGCCTTCCTCACCAATATAGATGATGTGGCGCTTGAGTCCCGTTGAGAATCGATCCGGCGGCGAACGATCTATAGTTCTCCAGTATGTCGTTCGGCATGGATAATGTGTAATCTTAATCGGCTGACTCCCTCGATATGCCACTCGCCAGATCGGCCTCCTGGCATCAATTGGCGGTCTCAGGTACGCGGCTATTTGTACGCGAGGACTGGACCGGACAACCTCTCGGGACGCGCGCGATACTCTCTGACTCCGTAAGATGTGCGCAGGCTCCATGGACTGCATAACTTGCTCGACCATCTCGTAAATGCCGAAGAATCGCGCTGTAGCGTTTGGCATTTCCGGCATGGAGAACATGTCCGCCGAAGGCAGTGTAGATGGAAAGCTTGAATGCGCCATTACGTTGGCGTTCTTGGTGGGACGAGCGGAAGTTGGAGAAGGGGCCACGTTTGCAGGAGAGTCGGGAGGGAGTCAATCGAGAAGACGCACGGGATTGGGTCGGCACAGCCCGTTCCGTGAGACTTGTTCGACGAGTGAATGGGTGATCTAAGTGATATGGCCAACGACTTGAGCTATTTCTTGCACATACCGCTGTCTACTCAGGGTTGAGCTCTGGGTTCTGAAACCTTGCGTCAGCTCTGTCGAATGCTACGAAGCATGCTGACTTGAACAATCACACCTGTGGTAGTGATCGCGTACAGCGAGCAGAGACAAGAAAGATCGAAGCAGGAAGGAAGCAGGGTGAGGAAGAATCCGTCTTTGGGACAGCTTCATTCTACCAGATGAGCACGGACTGGTTATATACACCCACCGCTGGCTGGACAGCGGTAATCCTCCAGCGTTCTGCCTCGCAGCACCCATTAGAGTGCTCCTTGCTCAAGAGGTCTTGCTCGAGAGAATATTTCTGAACACCATGGTGAGAGTATGCAAGTTTTGTTACTCTGCATCGCATGCACCGGCACGGTTCCTTCACCGCCAATCACACTCCATTCACTTCGCTTTTGATGAATTCGAGCCTGTCTCTGTGACCTTGAGTCTATGCGCTTCTATCGCACGGCTGCTGACAGTGCTATTCAGAGGTCCTGCTCTCCCTCGATGTTCTTGACGCTTCCATGCCTTCAACTCCTTCCGCCTATGCCTGATCCCCAATCTCTTGTTCGCGACCCGTCTACTTCTGAAGCATCCTCTCTTTCTCCTCTTCCATCTTGATCACCGTCTTGCACTTCGTTCCCGGCTCCCACGATCTCACCTGCTCCTGCGACTCTGCGGACACGAAATAGCCCTCATACAGCCATATCGACTCGACAAAATATCCAGAATGCTCTTTCCTCATCGGCTCCAGAATGTCCCGGACAGTAATGCCACTTGACTTGAAGATATTGAGCATCATGAATCGGGTCTTATTGCTTGGACGATTGGTCGGAGAGTATCGGAGGTACTTGACACCGATTGAGCAGACCGGCGGGTCGCAAATGAACATGTCCAGGCATGAACTGTTCTTGTCCAGAGCGTTCCGGCATCGGAGGTTCAGGGTGAATGGGACGATCTGCCGGGTTGCTGGGCTTGGCACCGCACATGAAGGACAGCCGCACAGCATGTTTGTAGACATGAGATGAGTGTCGCTTTGCAGAAGGCTGTGGTTTGGCCGATAAGCTGGTAGGCGGAAGAAGAAGGTGGTCAAAATCGAGAAGAAATTGTGATCCGGCGGTGGTGTAAATCTTTGGTTGAGGAAGTCTTGCTGAGAGTCGTAGCCGTTTGGAGGTGAGTCGTGGACTTCGATACTCGTCGCCTGATGATATTGGTAATTGATTTGCCAGATGGATACGTCCTGCTTGCCGGTCCATTCGAGAAAGGCGATTTGTCGCACACGATGGCTTCTCTTCAAGACATCTTGGAACGTGCGCGAGACTCGTTCTGTCCTTGCGATCTGCGCAGGCGCAAGATATTGCAGGACTTCCTCGACCATTTCGTAGATACCGAAGAATCGTGCCGCAGCGTTGGGAGACTGTGCCATGGCGTCTTGCTTTGTCGTGGCCGCCGATTTAGCCGGAGGTGGAGGACGCAGTGCAAGAGTGGTTTCGAAATGCGCCATCATGCTTGTATCGTCGTAAAGCTGAAAGCTATGACACTTGGCGGAACGAGATTGAGTGAGAAGAGAAGTGGTGCGTACGAAAGAGACTCGCAAAGTGGTGTCGATTCGAGGATGTCACAAGGCGCACTAAAGTCAAGAATTTACACGAGATCGGGTCGGCATCATCCGTGCTTGTAAGAATTCTTCAACGAGTGAAGGTATGTTAGATTCCACGGTAATCGGCGAGAGACGTAATCTGCATTTGATACGGCCATAGTCTACTTCGTGAGCACCGGTTATTCCTACCCAATGCTGCTTTCGAAGCCGGTCATTCCTCCCACTGCTGCTTGCGAAGCATCACTTCTTCGTCTTCCCAGTCAGTCGATCCGCGGCAGACTGCTCCTTCCTGAATCCAAATTGTAGAGAGTACAGTCGAATCGAGAATCCGAACGTTAATGTCATCTGCTTGTCTTCCAGCTAGTTCCCTCACCAATGACTGCCGCTGTGCATCGTGCCCGTTGTCTTCGTGTTGTTGAAGACTTTGTCCGCCGGTGTGGCTAGAGCCAGGTTCGTCTGATAGCTCTGCTCGTTCTCGAAGCTGTTGACTTCTACTCTTGATCCACCGCCTCTTGTCTTCTTCCATTTGAAGCTGCTTTTCCGTGGCTTCTTGTTCTTGCCGCTTTTGCTCAAGGATCGCTTTGTCCTTCAGCACCTGGCACCCCATTTCCGGCTTCCACGCCTCAACTCGCTCCACAGTACCAGGAGCAGCGAGGTAGTGACCTCGGGAGAACACAGTTTCTGCATGAACACCAGGAGCCATTTCCTCCAGAGGTTCAAAAATGTGACGAACCTTGATTCCACCCTCCTCGAACACACCGCGGAAGATTGGCCCTCCGTCCGGGTCGAACGTCGTCTGTGGCCGACGATACATGACTACGACAGTCTTGAGCGGCGGCTTGCAGATGAACATGTCCAGACAAGAAGACTTCTTCGCGAGCATATCCTTTTGAAAGTGCAATGTGATCCCCACTTGCTGTTGACTCAGCACGGGATGCACGCCTGAATTCCGCATATCTCCTGTCATGCCATCGTCCTTTGACATGATGCATACCGGACAGCTGCACAACCCGGTATCTGGTATGAACCATAACGAAGGAGTCAGCACAGCTGGGTTGATCTCGTGAACAGCATAGCGGAAGAAACCATCCTCGAAATTGTAGGCCTCCGGACGGCCTGCAGTGTTGCAATACCGGCCGAGAAGCTTTGGTACATTCGGGTTCCAGTCTGAAGTTGCGCTCGAGAACGACTTGATCTCTTTTGGCCGTCGATTCTTGTATTCGACCTCCCAGATGATCTTGATCGGATCTCTCCATGGCTTGAGGAACGCGGCTTCTCGTACCGAAGGGCTGGACCGAACGACTTCTCGACACTGGGGTGTAATCGCTTGGCTTTGCATGATCTGTACTGGCTCGAAGTGTTGAAGGACTTGTTCTGCCATTTCGTAGATACCGAAGAACCGTGTCGCAGCGTTGAGCGGTTCCGGCATGCTCTCTTGCTCTGTAGCAGCCGAAGAGATGACCATTGCTGAGGATCCGAGCGCATGATGGGGTCTGGAGTGCGCCATCATTCGAAAGCCGTAAAGGCGCAAGCCTTGTATGATAGATTGCAGTGAAGCTAGCCACGAGAAGGAATCGTGCCAACACAATGTGTCTTCTCGTTGATTGGATAACCGGGAGGTATTGTCAATTTGAAGATGTCGCGACGCGTGATAAGGTTGGGATGGTAGAGAACAAAATATGCGGGATCGGGTCGGGATTGGCCGTACTTTGGCCATGTTCCGACGAGTGAACGTACATTTTCGGTTACAAAGGCACCTATCAACGAAGGAGCAGTGGGTATGAGTTGGAATGCACTTGATTGACTCTACCCAAGCTCTGACAGTCAAAGATATCGTATGCAAGGCTGCAGAGAGCAGGTCTTTGCTCCTGGTCGAATTGCTAAGTTGGAAGAATCCAGTTCAGCAGAAGAAGTGCTCCCATCACAAGCGGAATCTTTCAATTCCCCGAGTAGCTACGTATTCGAAGAGTCGCTGAAGTACGAGTCTCATGTCGCCATCGCTCGCCTTCGGACTCAGCATGCTCGACTCGGGTATAGAGCTGTGCTGTCAAAATCTCGACCTTGCTTGCTCGCTTCGCTTACCCTCGCTCACTGGCCCTGCTTCAGACCTCCATCCTCGTGGCCGTTGGCAGAGCCATCCACCTGCTCATTCTCGAGCGCGGCATCCACCTCCTCGATGACCACATCCTGCGAGCTCTCCTCCTCCTGCTCAACCGGAAACCCAGCGAGCATCCGCTCCGCTTCACGATCGACGATGCCCTGCAGCATGGCTTCGTGTGCGTTGTGATCAAGTTGCATCTGCTCGAACTTGACATCGAGCTCGTCTTGATCCTCCTTGTTGTTGGCGTAGATCGCAATCTGTGCCGCCTCCACATCGAAGTCGGCCTCTTGACCCTCACCAACCAACTGCTTCTCGGCATCAAGAATTGCCTGCATGTCGAATCTGTTGCGGTCGACAAGCTCCTGCATTTCCGCCATCTTCTCGTACACTTGCTCTTGCAGTGCTGCCTTGTCTTCGTCGGTGTAGAGCTGCACCTTCGCAAGGCAGCTCAGGCCTTCAGGACCGGCCATCCGAACGGCCCGCTGGGTTTCAGGAGACGTGAAGTGGCCACCGACAACCCAGAACCATGCAACAGTCAGGTTTGACTGACCCTTGACCTTGTCCATATACTCTGCAAGTTCAAGCAAGTGACGGACCGTGATACCAGGTCCATGGGAAACCTCAACACCAGCCTCTCCGCCGGTAATGATATCGCCGCAGCCACGCTCGGCGAAGAAGATCCGAATCTTTGTGATTGGAGGGCTCGCGAGCTGCATGTCGAGGAAGGAATGGTTATTGGCAAGGGCCTTTTGCAGCGTGACGTGATCGAGTTTGACTAGCATGGCCTGCAGGGCGTTTCCGTGTTGGAGTTCGTCGAAGATGCTGCATGGCTTGCAGTCGTGGATTGTGCTCACTGGACGTGTGTTCTCAAGCTCGAGGACGGCGGAGTTGTAGTGGTGGATCGTCATGCGCAGGGTGCCTGAAATGTCTGGAAGGGAGTATGGGTAGACGCTCCAACGCGCGCCGTTTTCCAGGCCTGAGATCTTGCTGCCATGTTCTGCCCAGTGTGATGGAATTTTGTCGTGCGAGAACAGCTGGTCGATTTCCTGGCCGACATGGCTGACTTCCCACGCGAAGGATGAAGTCGTCGGCTTAAGGAACGCCGCTTCGCGTACAGGTGGACTGGTTTCCACCACGTTGTGCCAGACGGGAGAAACGCGCTTGTTGACGAGGATTTCCCGAGGCTTCAGATGCACCACGACCTTGGCGACGAGCTCGTACGTGCTGAGGACCTTGTGCGCTGGGCTACGGCGGGAGAGATCTTCGGCTACGCGTTGCGCAGCGATGGTGGAGATGTAGGTGCTGTCAAAAGCGTCAAAGTCGCAGAACGGGACGAGCAGCATGTTTGCGAGCTCTGCGCGTTGGGTGGCGTGCGTGTCGAAAAGTGTTGTGGATGCGAGTAGGCGCAAGAGGGAGGCGGCGTTGATGATGACCCGACGTTTGGAGATATGTCGTGGTGATGTGTCCGAAGAAGAGAAGACGAGGCTGAAGAAAGCAGAGAGAAGGACGTGAAGAACGTGTTCGTGAACAGTGCGCGGACCGGGAAACATAATTCCGCCGCGCCAGCGTGCTCCGTGATCCTCCGAGTAGATCAAATGTGTATATAACGGGAAGCGATTCGCAGTATAATGTGAACGCAATTGAAGGGAACTGACGACGGATCCTCGCAGTAGACCGGAAGTCTGATCGTTTTTGTAAGTGCGCCTCTCGTGGCACGAAACCGTTGGCGCTGCTTAGCTGGATCAGACCATGTCGAATAAGATAAGGCAAAGCCGAAGGAGTCTCATGAGAGAAGGCTGACGAGCGCTAAGGTGGAAGCGAGATGGCGAATGAGGTGTCATCTCGTAGACAACGAAAGGACACAAACTTCTCTTTGGCAGTGCAGAGATGTCCACTTGTTGCGAGTCCTTTCCAGACCAGTCTCGATCCCTCGTCTGGACGCTGCCTTGACCTCAGCCCGACCGCGAATGATGTACTGCCTACCGGACAAGCTGCACTGCGGTATCTCAGCGAGAGTAATAACAGACTTTCAAAGATTAGTAAAAGGGCAGCTCTGGCATCTATCAAAGTATCTAGCGAATACATATCTCAATCTGCAAAAGGTACCTACAACAAATCAAACGCCGTACATACTTCTCGTAGCCGCTCGAACTCGCTCTCCAGCTGCGTGCCAACAGCCATTCCGTCTGCCTACGGAAGAGCCTCCCACCTGTCCTGCATCCTTGTCACGGCATCCACCATGCTGGTCGTTGCCTCTGCGGCCATCCGTATCATCTCCCTGTACTCCCTGTGTCGTTGAACAGTACACTTCTCCGGTCTCTTCTCACCAGGCTTCCTCGTCGTCGGGCGTGGCCCCAATGCAGCCTTCTCCTCGTCACACTTCTTCGCCGCAGCCGCGAGAGCATCGGCCTGATTCTTCTTGCATTTGGCGTGCTCTGTCTGCAGCTTCTGTAGTTTCTCGGCGGCAGCCTTCTTTTCCTTCTCCAACTCTACGTGCTTCTTCTTGCTCTTTTCCAGCTCGGTCTTCGCTGCTTTCTCGGCAGCCTCCACGGCGACCTTCTGCTTCTGGCCACACTGATTGTGCTCAGTTTGCACTTTGGATGCCTCCTTGTAAAGCTCATTGTGCTGAGCCATCAACTGAGCAGCCTGCTCTTTACATTCTTGCAACTTGGTCTCGGCAGCCTCCTTCGCAGCCTGCAAGATGTTCTGAGCAGCTGAATGTTCATCTCTGGCAGTCTTCAGATCCCCTTCAGCCTTCAGCGCGGCTTTCTTGGCCTTTTCCAGATCTTCCTTGGCTTTCTTCAGATCGTTGTCCATCCCGTCTTCGCCCATCTCGACGTCGGGGTTCTGTTCTGGCGTTGCGTACATGCTGTCCCGAAGTCCTGGAAGTTTGACAGGACCAGAATTGCTCGTCTTGCTACTCGGGGTCGTGCTCTGCACAATCTTCTGATTATCCTTTCTCGAAGGCATGCAATCCTGGTGCTGCAACTTGAAAGCGTCGAATTCCGCTCTGACCTTGGCGAGTTCCTTTTCAAGCTCAGTGCATTTCGCCTTACACTTCTCGGAGTCCTTTTCCTCGGTCTTCCCGGCCTTCTTCGACTCGTCGAGTTCTCGCTTCATCCTATCGTAGTCTTTGACCTTGTCTTTGGCTTCAGCTTCGCTCTTCAGGGCGACGTTGAGCTTTTCTACCAGCCCATCATGGTTTTCGTCCGCGCATGTCTTATACGGCTCCGTGGCTGTGTCACCCACCGGAGGAATGTAGTTCCCGCGGAACGGATCAGTAGAATCTGGACTTCTGGGCGTCGTTGAAGGACCGTTGCTTCCGCCCACGCCTGACATGGTCGCATCGTTCGAATTCCTTTGATACTCCGGGCCGTATGTCGGGATCCTCCCAGCCGGCAGTCCGCGCGTGGAAGGCGGATAGTGTGGAGGACTCTTCGGATAATATCCGCCGCTGCTAGGATTCTGTGGGCTCTCCTTAGGGCCTCGGGAGTCTTTCTTATCACTGTCGATCTCCATTTCCTCTTGCTTGGGATAGGTCGAAGGGCTCTCCGGCTGATACCGCGGGCTCTCCGGCTGATACCGCGGGCTCTCTGGCTGTACTCTCGGGCTCGATACTCCGTCATGTTCCATTGGATCTTCGTCGAATCCCGATGGCGGGGTTCTTCTCGTCGTCTCGGTATCCGGTTCCGGGTCCGTCTTCATGGGCTCGTCTCCATCGCGATCGACTTGAGGCGGTGCGGTTGGCTCGGTAGTAGGAAGCGAGTTTCGCAGACCAGTAACTCCGAACGCATTTGGTAACGCAGTGTCAAACTTGCCAGTGGAGTAAGGATTCACGGTGCCAGGCCCCGAGTCTATTTCACTTTCTGCTCGGAGTCGGTCGGCATTCCTTCTGCCTGCTCTGGGCGTCATCGTATCACCACTCTTTTTCCGCTCTGGGACTCTTCTTGTTCCCGCGGTCGAAGAGTGATCGATTACAGGCGTCAAGGATACGGCTGGAGCAGATGGGCCAGGATTGGCACCTCCAAGGCCCAAAAGTTGTGGATCAATGTTCGATGGTTGAGCAACTTCCCTCACTGGCAGTTTCGTTGTAAAATTGAACTCGGACTGCGGAGGAACTGGACCCGATGGCGGACCTGAGGGAAACTCTCCAAACCCAGTCATGCCCTGCGCACCGAACCCTGGGTTGGGTGAGAGGGCACTGGTATAGTTCAAAGCAGAATTCGGTCGAGGTGCCACATTGTAAGGGGAGGTGTTCTGAGGATTCTCCTGTGGGTCAGGGTAGGAGGAAGGTGGGCCGTCGGATGTGTTGACGCTCAAGTCTGGACCGGTTCGAACGGCAAACTGACCTGGGTCGGTGTACGCTCCAGCGTTGTCGCTGCCGACTCCCCGTGGGTCATGCTGAGCTGGCATGTCACCGTTGGCCATGTCGAATTCCATGTTGGACCCGTCTCTTGCCTGGGCGACTGCAGTAGCCGGGAAAAATTTCTGGAAAACATTGGCTTGCTGGTTAGGATTGTTGTTGGTCGCTGATGGACCTGGAGCACCATCCGGACCAGCTGAACTACCAGGTCTTTTCGACTTTGGCTTCGCAATCTTACGTCCTGGAGTTTCCTGGGTCTGCTTGGAGTCCTTGTCGATATCGTCCTCTACGTCAGCCAAAATTCTGGCACTCTCACGATCTTTTCTCGCTTGGTGCTGCTTTTCTCTCTCTTTCTTCTGCTTGGAGGTTCCCTCGTCCTTGGCTGCCTTGTTTTCTGCATCCCAACGTGCCTGTCTATCACTTTCCTTCTTCCGCCGTTCCGCATAATAGGGTAACATAACTTCTTCATCGACAAACTTCTTCTCGACTTGCCATTCCCGGACATACTCGAGCAAAAGTGGACTTTTGACTCCGCGATGTGCGTTCGCTCCGTGCCTGTTGACTCTCCTTTCCGCCCTTCCATCGATTTCCAGTTTGTAGAAGTCCGTATACTCTCCATCGCTCCCAATGTCAGCATCTGTAGCGGATTGATCCTCGTCATCGGCGTCGTGTTCGCTGTTGTTGGGCTCAGGTGGTGCAGCAGCATCGCTTCCCTCCATCGCAGGTCCGTATCGTGTATCAGCGTGATCGTCGCTTGGAAGACCCTGCGGTGGCGAGTGGCCATGAGGAGCAACATCAGTAGACATGGTCTTCTCGTCCACGTCCATGTCGCCCTGGAAGCCAGCCAGGCCATTTTTGCTCTCCGCCGCCTCCTCCCGGCGCTTCTTCTGTTTTGGCTTCTCGCTGGCTTGCTTCTCACGCTCCTTCCTCTCGGTTTCATCTCGATATGCCTTTGCGGGCTGCCTACGTTTGATGAACCTGAGTATGTCGGGATTGTGGACTCCCCGATGAGCATCGGCGCCATACTTCTCGACTCTTCTCTCGGCTATCCTGTCCATCTCCTCGAGATAGACTTCTTTTGGCTCTCCATCGGAATCCATGTCGTCGTTCGTGATGCTCCGATCTTCCTCATCGGAGTCTATTTCATCGCTTTCGTGTGCGTTTGGAGTTCCTTGATTGAAGCCTCCATCGAGGCGTGCAGAAGGTGCAGGAATCGAAGGATGTCCTGCCGACGGAGTGATTGGCGTATATCGCGCCCCGACATAGGGATTGATTGCAGGCTGCGTTGGCTGAGTCGGTGTTCCACTGCCGGCCTCAGAAGCTGAGTTGCTGGCCGGCGTCTTGCCCTTCTTGTTCTTCTTGTTGCCGCCCATGTCCCAGATTTTCAGAGAACCTGGCTCGATCTTCTCTCCTTCAGGCTTTCCTTTACTTTTATCGTTCTTCCAATGATGCATGGGAGTGAGCCCACGTCGCTGCTGTGTGTCGAGAAAGTACTGATATGATCGCAGGTCGAGGTTCGTTCTGCTCGTTCGTACGACATGTTTGCAGCGACGTGAGGGATACTCTCTCACAAACAAAGGAGTAGTTTGCTGGAGTTTTTGCTTTGAAGTCGCCGGATGTGGTCATTTTTAGCACAACTTGGAGAAGAAGAAAGGAAAGCCTTTGTTCCGCTGCGTGGGCTTGCGGCACCGTGGATTTTGGTCAACAGCACAAAGAGGATTCTCGACTTGCTCCAACTCTCTGGGCTTTTGATGTCGTTGCATTGTGCACGGGCACATTAGAGCTGGGTTGATGACTGAGAACAGGCAATCGCAAGCAAGCATTCCATTGAGCATCATGTCCAAAATATCCCACCATGAAGCCAACTTCGAAGCCACGCGAGATCTTTTAAGGTCCTTCAATAGCACTTACTCAGCCTCGTACTGCCGTAGCAAACCTCAATACCACGATCCCCACCATACATTCCTCCCATCTCCATGCACAAATCCGCCATATCCTGGCTCGACTCCTCCGGCATTGTCACCGCCTTGCATGTCCAGTCACTGCATCTGCCAGTCTTGGTACCTTTGCGCTGCCCCAGTGCCCTCCCAGCCGCCGTTGTATCGAAAGACTGCCTCCGGGTGACGAGGGTAGTGAGCACCGTAACGCTGGTAAAGCTCCTCGTGGAAATTGCTGTTTTGCGGTTCGCGTGGATCTTCGAACCATTGTGTGCGCGGTGGGTAGGTAGGGCGGCCAGGAAGGGTATTCCAGTAGTTGGACATGTTGGTGGGGATCTTGAGGAGATCGCCTGAATCGCTTCGATGCTAATGAGTCGAGTTGTGGTACGAGTATCGATGATGTTGCGATAGTCTTGGCTGTTTGGGGAGAGCTAGTCGTCGATTGATGAAGATTTGCAGAACTTGCTGATGTTTCGTTTGGAGGTCGAAGAGTGAATTGGGATTGAATGTTTTCCGTGATTCTTAACGCTTTTTTAAAGCAAAAATCGATCTCGCCTTATTCACTACAACTCTGCCTGTTGATCACGCTACAACAGTGTGGTCTTTTCAATGAGCGGAGAGAGTGAATGCCGCGATTCCAAACGATTGCATGACTCGAGCAAATTCGGGCCTACGAGCTGCCTACGCCAGGTTCTACCACGAGTGCCCCTGGTTGTTGGAAGACTTTGCAGCCATCCACTGCGGGATCCTCATTCAGGCGAGCATCATCGGAGCACTGGGGACATAGGAGTCCGATAGCTGCAATCATTCGTTCGACGCTGGCCATGTAGCATTCGGTCTCAAGCCGCGATGCTGCGCTTCAGAATTTCTTACTCCGACTTCAGACCCGTCATGGTGTGCCAACACTGAGTTGTAGGCGATGGTTTGAATCTTCGTTGCTTGCCGGACAGAGTGCTCATTACTTCACATTCTCGACCTCTTTGCAGCTTCACTGCGAAACATGCAGCGTGCAGAAACCTCGACGAATTACATCCTGGAGCATCAGACTATGACGACGCTTCATGCCCCTTCGGACGTCTTCCCCAATCGTGTGTTGAGATTCAAGTCGGTTGATCAAACTTCATATTGTGGGCGGACATGCTCCGCTGGTTCGTAGTAGGATTTAATAGCATGGAGTTAATGGCTAACGTTGTCAACATTTCTCCACGTCTAGCAGCCAGCTTAGCTTGATCGAATCAGACGCTCTGCTGGCATCCCACCAGACTGTTAATTGTGCCCGTCACATGCCAAACTGCGGTGATTCACGCGTCCCGATTTAAGCTGAAACAGGCTAGCGCCAACTTTAGCGCCCGACGCCTTTCGTCTTCCTTCTACCTCGCAAACTTTCGATGAACAAACTTGCGCTTGACACGCACCCTTCGCAGTACACACGCGATTCAGCGCACAGCAAAGCGCACATCATACGAGATCCGCGTTTCTCGTGCCTTCCTCCGGGCAGCACCAATTCTGCGCTGAAGCGTGCTCGTCCTTTTCGGCGCCCGCGCATCGTTCATTGAGACGAAACATCATCGAGCAACAAAAGCCTACGACTTCCTCATCTTGCGCCAAATCGCACTCCACAAGATCGGAAAACAGTTCCGCCGACTTCATCATGCCTCCGCCGCTTAGCGAGGATATTCGTCGGCTCGAGACAATTGTTGCGCGCGCGGACGACAAGAAGACTACGTTGGAGGAAGACTTGAAATTGTTGGAGCTCAGGACGGCCGAGATCAAGCAAGCACTGAACCACGCCACCCATGAGAGTCAGACGGCCACATCCCGACTGGAAGAACAAAAGGCACTCGACTTGCGGTCCATCTCGTCTCTACCTTCGGCACCGCAAGAGCTTCCGGAAATCTTGTTGAAGGGATTTCGTACGATGTCTCTGGTACCCCGGAAGCGCAAGAACGAGGGCCGCCAGGACTATACTCTCGAGCTTCTGACCAAGCGTCATCTTAAGCTCCAGCTCATCCCGCCTTTCGTTGCTTTGCCGACTGAGATTCTGATTCAGATCGCTGGCCATCTTCTACCGCCCTCCAGTTCAGTTCAGACGATTGATCCAGCGCGCCAGACCACCGAAGACTTGGAGTCGTTCATCGACGACGAGACTGTGAAGGGCTACCGCGACATGAATGCACTCAAGCAGACATGCAAACGCTTGATACCCGTGGTCCAAGAGGCCTCGCGTGAGCGGCTCCACGCTCGTCGCGCGCCGCTCAAAATTTCCTTCATTCATCCGCGGTCTTCATTTCCGACCAACACTGCTTTTCGGCAAATAAGCGACCGCCACCGGTGTCTGGCCGCTTTCGATTGCGTGGAAGTCGTCGTAGCCCTCCCTTTCTGTCGGAGGTTCAAAGAAATCTTCTTCGAAAGACGAACAACTGAGCATGACAGGGCTGTCAAGAAGCTGACCATCAGGGTCGGCCGCACAGTTCCGGCCCGTGGTTGGCGGACAGAGTATGTCTGCTTGGAAACGCTCAGGGCTCAGCGGTTTTTCGACAGGAGCATGCTGGAGCTCGCTGCAATCGAGGACGCCGTGATCGATGTGGTCTGTCAGAGAGTGGGCGCGGCACTGATGTCGCTTCACGGAAAGCCTCTGCTGGAAGGATATCAGATGCTCTGCAATTTGATCACAGACATGATGGAGGACTGTAAGCAATATGGCATAAGGTCAGGCCCCCGTGAAAAATGGTGGATGCTGAATCAGTCTGCTCTGACGTTCGAAGACGATCCCGCCGCGGATGAGCCTCAGTTGTACATTTATCCGTGGCCGGCCAAGAAGCTAGGATGGAGAGGAAAGCGACCTTCTTCGAAGTGATGGGAGAGACAACGACCATGACGAGAAGGAACTATGGCGAAAGATGGCAAAGCGGACGCATCACAAGACGGAGGAAGTCTGCTTCGGCGAACACCGGCAGAAGCGATCAAAGAAAAGCAAGATTCGATCTTGATTCTCGGGGTCAGAGCGAAAGGGAGATTGACATGAGCGAATATGGCGGCTGCACCCCATCAAGCAAGTCTCCTAAGAACGCTGGGTCTCGATGTTATCCTGATCACGACTGGAAAGCATGGTATGCTGCTAGCAGACGCTACCTGAGTACTGGCTCCTGGATTACGACTTGGATTACTTTGCATTTTGAGGCATGATGGATTCACACCATTGAACACGGGCGTTTGGGAACCTATCTCTGGCGCTCAACGGCGACAGCGATTCAAGGTTGCAATACTTGAACGTTTTAATGGATGTCAGGAGCTTTGCATGCCTGAGATACTGCGACTAGATGATATGACTACACGAAATGCCGGGCGTTTGGGGATGATTTGTTCGATCTTTCAATCGGCGGCGAGACGTCGTCGATTACGCAGACTGTTTGTTTATTAGCGATACACGAATCAAAAGTTGGTCTTTCTATGCTTTCTATCCGAACCCAAAAGATCTCGCTTGGTCTTCCTCCAATCAGCTTTTGGATATGCAGCATCCTTATTGTGAGATAACCATTGCATGCTCATTCATGGACACAGGCTTGTCATCCATGAAATCCATACATTCGCAGTGCCCTCATCACCATACAAGTCCGCTACATACTCCTCACCACAAATCCCATCCTCCACCGTGCACAAATCCACCATAGTCCGGCTCCATGGTCGCTCCATATTCCTGCAAGTCCAAAAATTGCTGCTGCCAATCCCGATACCTCCGCTGCGCGCCAGGTCCGTCCCATCCACCGGTATAGTGAAAGATCACATCCGGATCTCTTCGATAGTACTCTCCGTAGTCTCTGATGAGTCTGCGGTGGAACTCGCGGTCTAGTGGCTGCCCGTGGCCTTCGTACCACGGCACACCGGGAGGGTACTGGACTTGCCCGGGAATGTAGGCTCTGGAGGGCATGCTTGTTTCTTGTTGGTGAGGTTTTTTGATTGATCGATAATGGATGCTGCTGGACTGACAATGTGTCGATTCTTTCGAGGCTCGGCGATCTTGTTGGTAGGAGAGCAAGAAAGTGTTCGAAGCCGTGGCCGCTTTTATGTGCTGTCGACCTTCTATAGACTCATTCACTGCGTTGTCGAAGCACGATTGCAAACTTTGTTGAACGCATACAGGTAAGGTCGGGTCGGCCTGGCATGCAGCAGTGAATGAATCATCAAGGAATATGTCCCCTGCCTCCTTTTCCTCTCCTGCTGCGCAGCAAAAGCCAATGGGCTGTGCTCAACTTGCTCGAAGGGTCGAACTTGGAGACGCTGACTTCATAGGTCACAACGGACCAGAGGGGTGAGCTGCAGCAATTGACCGCTGTTCTGAATGGAGATCCTTAGGCTACTGCTCTCCCGGCAGGGTAGGCTGGGTCTATCGACCTGACTACAGGTCGAACGATCGATCGTACTGAAGCTCTTCAGGCGGGCAACAGATGGGCAGACATCGGCGCTGATGTCACCTCGTTCATGGACTTTTTATTGATATTCGATCGAGCAGTCAGCCTGGCTTCGTTCTACTTTCCCGGCACAGGACGTAGTACAATGCAGAAACACAGAGACGGGACCTTGCTAATTCGATGACTGGAGTGTGGCGCGAGTCGAGGAGCACGAGTTGATGGCTCACGCTTTCCTCGATGTACAGCGAATGATCCCAAAAGCCGTTATGATCGCCGAGACGACTGGACACGGCGTAGATCGTCGCTGGCTTCTGCAAGCGTGCTACGTGCCGTCCAATGCCGCATACACGCTGCTGTCGACTCGTCCCGAGCACTGGGTCTGCCTTTAGCTCCCGTTGAGCTCGAGCGAGGAAGCAAGGTGGTGTGAGAGTCGAGGCTGAACCGAGGAATGCTGAAATGCAGCTGTCGTGCAACGCCACACCAGCCCTTGTGCGACGAGACCGAATGTATAAAAGGGTCGCAGTCTCTCGCAGTGAAAGCACTACCCCAAGCTCAGCATCACAGCCCGAACCATATCCAGCAACGTCGCAATCAGCAACCAACTCTGCATCGAACGACAGTTCAGCATCACTCGCCACGCCTGGACTCCACATCCGTGCCTCGACACCTCCACCTCCATCATGCCTCCAACCATGAGCCTCACTATGCTGGCCTTTGCTGGTCTTCTCTCTTATCAAGTTCTCGCCGAAGGGCCATCTGCCTCCTGCACTACGACCATCACCGAACATCCGGGCTGCTGTCCATCATACCCGGGAGCTATGACAACAATCTTCATACTTTGCGAAGGATGTGCTTTGGAGAAAGTCACCGAGACCGTGCAATGCTTTGCGCCCTGCGAGACGACCACCTTGACGGATCTGGCTTTCACGACGACGGAATGGGCTTGTGCTGTCGCGAGTGGTGACGGAAAGTGTGGAGGGAAATGAGGGATAAATCAAAGTGTCTGAAAGATGAAGTGTGGGGCACAACCTGCATGGAAACGAAGATGCCTGGATATGTCGACTCATGATATTCGCATAGTTGGTACTTTTGTCTTTGTAACTCATCTGTTGCTATGTCTATCGAAAAAATGGCTTCGAAGGCCCAGCACCATCGACTCGTCGTTGTACTACGACTCCCAGCTGAGGTCCATCGTACTCTTCTTGTCTCCAAACAAACCCAATGCTATTCCGACTCGAAGCAATTTCCAACACCCGAACGCCTGCACTAATGTGACGAAGCAAAGCACCTTTGTGTTCAATGATCATTACTCCGAATCATCCTGCTCCTCCTCCTCCTCCTCGTCCTCCTCGGACTCCTGCTCCGACGAGTCGTCCACCCCAGTGCCTTGGACCTTGATCGGCACTTGAGTAGCACGTCCTTGAAGGGAGCCACTGTCGCGCATTGGAAGACTCATCAACACCTGGTTGCTGGTGTCGACTGGCGCATACTGAAGACCACCAGCTCTGCGATCGACTGGAGTGGTTGCTTCGGCGGTGGACTGCGCGGTTGTGATGCCAGCTTGGGTATGAGTGGCATTGGGTGCCATACCGGTGGCAGAAGCGGTGGTGGCGGTGGTGGTGGCAGGGGCAGCAGTGCCCTGGCTATAAATATGTTAGCGCACTACTCACGATGACACTGTCCTTGACACGATACATATTCTCTACACAAGTGTGGTCTACCAACGTAAATACACCTGCCGCAAGGACGACCAGGATCGCACGGACGATGGCCACGGACGCACTCAGTACAGCGTGCGCGCTTGCCCATTCGGGGCTTCTTTGGTTCCTTGGCCGACGGAGGAGGTGGCTTCCTGCTGTCCTTCTTGTTGTTGTCGTTCGAACCCATGCCAAAGCTAAGCTTGCCACGGGTGCCGTAGGAGTGGGCGGTATCCATGGTGAAGTCGAGAGATTGGAGAGGCTGTGATAGTATACGTGATGACAGCTTCCGAGAGGTGCGCTGGTTTCAGCAAATTGTAAGTATGCGTGAGGTTGCCGAGGAAGGTTGGTGTCGTGTTTCGTGAAGATATGGCAGATGGTTTGTGAAAAGATTTGTATAAGCGGGAAGAAGAGTGCTCCAAAACGGCCGCTAGCGCACGCCTGAGTGCGGAGCGGGCCATATCCGGCGTCTGAAGTGAAGGACAATAGCTGTCTATCCTGCTCAGCGACTCAAAAAGGGAAATGCAATCATGTGTAGGGACATCGAATCAAAAGCAGAAGAATTAAAGACGTTTTGTATACTCGCTAACATACAAAGACCTGCCCTGGCAAACCAACGTTGTATAAGAAGCAGCGAGAAACATTCGCACGCCGATCGTCAAGCAGTTCAGCGAGCAAAGATGTCGAACAGAGATCGCTCGTTGCCGTACTATGCCTTGAGAAAGGGACTCGCACCGTACATATAGCGAGAACAACCAAACCTCCTGAAAGAACCTCGTTTGCCCACGAACGACGAGGTCACTGTCTTGCATAGTTGAAGAAGTCGTTCAGATTTGGAGTAGCATTGACATCCTTTCCAGCTGCTATCATGCTCTGGGTGCTAGGACGAGTCTTCGGCAGCAAGGTTACAGTAAGACTTCAGCATATCCTCCTCGCGACCAAGTGTTCGGTCTCAATTCCCAAAACATTGGAACAACACCTGCGCTATGCGTTACGAAAACGAATGCCGCTCCCAAAACATTTCCCCAACACCATGCTACTCCTTCCCGCTTTCGGTATCGCGTATGGACACGCCGCTCCCAGCAAGGACTCCAATGCAAACTACGAGCCAGAGCTGTTGGCCGCGCCAGTGTTGCCTGCGCCGGCGTTGCCTGAACCGGACGCGTTGTTCGTTGCGTTCGTGCCGGCGGAGGGGAGAGGCACACCCTGGCTAAGACATTGTTAGCTTACATCAATCGAATGCGCAAGAGCGCAGAGGGCGACTTGAACTCGCTCGACACAATCTTGAGGGCGGCCAACATGTATGCACCGTCTACATGGACGCGCGCCGTCGCAGTAGCGGTGGCCTCTCAGACACTCGCTGCAGCGAGGGCCTTTCTTCATCGGGACGGCCTTCTTCTTTGGCGGAGGTGGTGGCGGTCGTGACGGAGACTTCTTGTGTTTGTTGCGGTTCTCCAGCTTTCCATCTTTGAAGAGGCTAACGTCGCTCTTCTTTCTGCCGGTGTGCCAGGATCGCGCCATTGTTGACTTCAGCTGGGGAGATGGCAGAGTGGTAGATGATGGTTGGATGGAGTCGCAAGTACTGAGCGCAAGTTCTTATGCGTAGACGTGTCGTGACGAATGTGTCGTGACGAAATTTGTTTACGTGAGAAAAAGCGCGGTTGACGTGATTAGCTAGCGTAGACCGGGCTTTCTTCGGCGTCCGAAGTGAATGACAATAGCAGGATTGGACTAAGCTGGGCAGCCCAGGATGGCTTCGTTCAAACGACATGAATATACACGCCGTTGAAGACAGGTCTCTTGGACTGCAAAAACGAACAGACGCTCTTCAATCTCCAACTTCACAAAGACATGCTCCGAGAAACCGACAGTGGAGCAAAGCCGTCGAGAAACATCCACGGGCAGAGCGCCAAACAACATGCCAAACGAAGCCCTACATGCAGCATCGGGATTGAATTGCAGGCAACTTGGACTGCACAGATGGTGGCGTTCGCGATAAGTATCTGCTCGGTTTCAATTTGCAGACTAAGACTAACTCACTAGCAACATCTGTACGTCAAGATACCGACAGCGAGACGAGCCTTTGAGATATCCGTTCCTACTTCCCGTAACCCTTGTGAGAGCCTTGTTCATCCGGCGCCTCGTATCCGCGTCTTGCGACGTCTGTATTTGTGCTGTTCCCAGGGTGGCCTTCGCCATCATTCGGTCATACGAGCGAATCTCCCGTACCGGAAGCGTTGCTCGTCGAAGCAGCGGTAGCACCCACGATGTTGTTACTCGCAGACGGAAGTGGCACGCCTTGCCTAAGAACTTGTTAGCTCGTTTCCGCATAAGTGTCATGCCGCGAACTCACTCGACGCAATTCTCTGGACGTCCGACTTGGACACACCGCCCGCATGGTCGCGCTCCGTCGCATGCTCGGTGGCCTCTTATGCATTCGCTGCAACGCTTGACTCTCCTCTGGGAGGGCTGGTCTGGCGGCGGCTTCTTTGGTGGCGGTGGTGGCGGTGCAGAGTTCTTCTCAGTTCCATGAAGACTTGAGTTGTCGGGCTTGTGGAGGCTGAGGTTTTGCTTCTTTTTGCTGGTTTCGTGGATACTGGCCATTGTCGATCGTAGGTTGAGGTGTGCTTGAGTTGGGATGAGTGGAAAATAGATGAAATCTCAGGATCGAGTTGAGAAATCGAATGGTCTGTTGAGCTTTTTCTTGGTGAAGAGAAGGACCGCGAAGGGGAGAAGGAAACTGCTTGCTGTGGAACTCACCAGCACCGACTCAATTTCCGCGCGAATGATCTCGTAAACTGAAGTGAATCGCTTTGCTTGGCACGTTGTCCATCGACCGACAATTAAACAGATTCTATGACCACGTAGGTCGAACAGGAAACTTGAAAGTGAGAGAGAATTTTGCATAGCACTCCTTGGCTCTGATACATTCTGTCTGCTCGTTCGCGAGATCAATGGCATAGCACCATCAAGTCGCCGCCGGGAGCTCATGCCATGGTCAAAGAACTAGACTACCGTGACTTTTGCCCACTCCAGATCCACCCAAAATCCAGTCCAAACGCCATGAACCCAGAACGCCTACGCTGAACCCAAGAGACAACGCCAATCTTCAATGATCACCTTCCTCACTCTCCTCCTCCTCGCTTCCCGGGGGCGAGTCATCTTCTCCCGTTCCCTGCACCTTCACCTGCACCCGTGTGCCGGTTTCAGCAAGGGCACCGCCTTCGCGAATCGGAAGACCCATAAGACCTGGGTTGTCCGTGTCGAACGGGTGGTACTGAACGCCGGTGGTAGGCTGTCCAGTCGTCGTACTGTTTGTGCCGGTGGTGGCAGGGGCGATCGTGGTTGTTGCCGAAGGGGTTGCAGTCGCAGTGGTGGTGGGAGCACTGGCAGAGGGAAGAGGTACGCCTTGGCTGGAGTGACGAAGTCAGTATTTCGTACATTTGCAGCGTGGGCTGTGACTTACTCAACGCAGTCCTGTGGACGTCCGACTTGAATGCACCGTCCGCATGGGCGCTGTCGGTTGCAGTGACGGTGTCCTCGCAGGCACTCGCTGCAACGAGTTGGGACAATAGGCGCTTGAGCGGGTTGTGGAGGTGGTGGTGGAGGCATTGCGCCTTTGCCGGAGTTCTTCTTGCCAGTTCCACGGGTGCGCGCCATGTTGACTGATGGCGGAAGTGGAGTTGTAGAGAGGATGAAGGAAGAAAGGTAAGGAGTCGTGAAGCAAAAGTAGTCAAGGAGAACGAAGAGCTGGCAAGCACGGCCCTCAGGCGGACGATCCCGGAGTGGTAGGTGAATTGTATCATTTTGTGTATAGGTAATCGACAATCAGAAGGAAGTACAGGTGAAGGACATTCACTCTCGTACTTGGCTGCATGTGGAGAAATGATGGAGGACTTGGTAAGTATAGACGAGGAACAAGTCGCTCAAGCGGCGTGTCTTGGAGAGAGGGTGGTATGTTGTATGCACGATGCATAGCAAGTCTTTCGACCATGTAAGATTGAAATGAATATAGAAACAACGTAGCCAAACTATCTATGAATAACGTATAGGAGGCAATCAGTATTGACATGTTGGACAATCAGACGAAACACAGGCAATGCTTCCAGCTACCAGTCTTGTCGAGCTTCATTCATATATTGGTTTGCTTCAGCCTTTAGCGATTTCAAATTCACCGGTCAGATGTAGCCATTGGTTTGACAGGATAGCAAGTACAAGCCAGCCTAGCATCGTGCAGAGCACAACTGGGTATCTAGCAATCCTGTCGGCTCGAACAACAGTGTAGCAAAGATCAGCATTGTCGTCAATGTTGTGAGTTCAGCAAACAGAAGGAGTGGAACATGGTGCAATGTCGATCAGCACAGTCAACCCGGAATGGTTCACGTTGACAGGTACATCCATCGATGCAAGGCGGTTTGAGACCACGCCGACCATGAGATACATGACCCTTTGGCGTAGCGCGGCAGATCGTGCTATCGGATTCACCGATATGCTCAACGTCGGGCTGAGCGCTACATGATATCGTGGCTTGGATCTTGGCCCTACACCCTGTATCGAGCGACAGACACTCATGGGCAGGTAATAGGCGGACCGCATCATGTTTTGTCCAAATCAATACCATATATCGGGTTGCAATACCTCCTTGCTCTTTTCAGCAAGCTGCGACGCATTCGGAGTCCTGACAACAAAGACAAATTTCCGCTTCCAGCCAGCAAGGTCAAAGAGAATAGTCTTCTCGTCAAGAGCAGCAGAGGTTGGAACGGCAGTACTGTTGCTCAACGTTTCATTGCATTTGTTCATGTACGTCGTTGAGCACTTGTGAGTTTTTTCAAGTGTGTAGCCATTTTCGAAATGTTCTCGATCTCGCAGCAGCGTCCAAGTCCACTTCACTTTTTACCTCCGCACAGGATGCCATCCAAGAATCTCTGGTAGACCGTCTTCTTCTTCTGCAGGTTCTGGTCCCAGATATCTGCGGAACCTTCTCCAGGGAAGGTACCAGGAATCCAAGAGTACTTGTCGGAGACGCCCTATCGGTTGCTGGTCAGCGAGCCGCACGACATCAACCTGAGATGGAAAGACAATGAAACTCACCCAAAGGGTCATACCAACACATCTCTTCGTCGCAAGACAACTGGAAGAAACATTGTAGTAAACCTCCGCCTGCACAGCCGTCTTCGCCGGAGTCGCCGGAGTATTCATCCTCACATCCAACTCAGTATAAGCAACATCCACGCCCAGAGCAGTAAAGCTCTGCAATCTGTTCGTGAGTTCGACTCGTCCTGGTGCAACACCGCCTCCGCTAGACGTGGTCGGCTCAGAGTTGAGATGAGCTTGGAAACCGACGCCGTGGATCGGTCCGCCCTTCGACTGGATGTATTTGACGATGCGTTGAGCTCCGGCGGCTTTCTCGTCGGAACCTTCGAGGCTGTAGTCGTTGTAGAAGAGTTTCGATTTTGGCGAGGCTGCGTGGGCGAGTTTGAAGGCGATGGGGAGGAAGTCTTCGCCGAGGACTCGGTAGAAGACGCTGTTGCGGTAGGTGCCGTTCTCTTCGAGGGCTTCGTTGACGACGTCCCACCTGTACATCGAAGGATACAATGGTCAGACTCGCCTGCCGAAAGAAGTTGAGACGAGGCAACTTACCTCGTGCAAACATCCTTATACCGCCCCGCAAGCGTATCAATATGATTCTTCATAACAGCAGTGAGCTCAGCCTTGGTGAAGTTTCCATTGGCAACCCAATCAGGCAGCTGACTATGCCACACCAAATTATGGCAATGGATCTGCACGCCATGCTTCCTAGCGTAGTCGGCATACTTGTCCGCACCAGCGAGGGTGAAGTTGTTCTGCTGAGGTTCGGTGAGACCCCACTTCATGTCGTTCTCTGGAGTGATACTAGTTGTCGAGCGTTAGCAATGATCGGGAAGCCGGAGAGGTGGATCAATGTACGAGATGAAGTCGGTTTTGTTGCCGTAGATCGATGCCTCCACTGTGTCGTTTCTGAAAGTGACGGCGGTTCCGATCCAGTCGCGGCCGCGGGATTGCATGGCTTCCCAGAGACCTTTGGGTTTCGGTCTATTCGCTGTCAGTGAGGGACAGAGGTCGACGATGGTGATTGTCGCTTACGCATGTGGTGTTGCAGCGGCATGGCCAGCCATCGCCAAAGCGGCGAGGACGCTGTTTGTGAGAAGCATGATGAAGTCGATATGCTGTGCGGCTATGTTGGTCAACTTCACTGCAGGATGAATAGCGACATCCTTATATGGAAAGTCTGCGATCGCACATTAGCCTTTGAACTCGGTCTCAATTTTAGCCGTGAGGTTGACCGCCAAAACGGATGAAACGAGTCATTGCCACCAACCCGCATACCTCTATGCCTGTCCGAAGTCCGGGCCGGCAACGACGGACCTTTTCTCGCCTCCTCCAAATCCGGACTGAACTTGCGGGTAAATGCCAGATTTGTTCACGACGGTCCGGTACGCCATGCAGGCCTGCCCCATTCATTGGCGAGCGTTCTCGTGACCCTGCATGTGGTTGTGTATAAGCTGGATGTTCCTGCGAAGATCTCCCGTCGCTTGGAACCTGGAGAAAGTCTGGGGAGAAAACGGTAGCGGTCGATCCGGGTAAATTTGCACGAGACGAGCTCGGATCGTGGCGAGGACTGCGGAGAAATGAATATTGATTCAATTTCAGCCTCACACCATCTTCGACGAGTTCGCCACAGCGAGAGGGACTTTTGCTGTCGGCTGATTGTAGAGCAGACGTCGTCGCGGTTACAATTTGTGGCTTCTGCATGTCTCCATTCTGACTCTGCTGACATCTGCCTTGCTTGGAAGGTCTCCATTTTCGCAGAAGATGCATCAGACATTGCAGCGCACTTCTTCCGAATCTGAACACTCGGAAGACTCAGTCTGCACCAGTCCAGTAATAGATCGAGCCATCAGCACATGGTACCTCGCATTGCCGTGACGCTTCACCACGCCGCAGGACCATAGAATGCGACGACCTACCGCATTGCTGTTGTCGGACCAATGGTCTTCAACTCCGCAGGAGGGATCTGGCACAGGTACCCGGTGCGCTGCTGAAGGGCACCGAGATGCGTCATGATACAAGACATGAATAGCTTTTCGTGTCCATGTGGACCTCGCAGGTGCACGAATTGCCTGCCATGACCATTCGGTGTTGCACCGAAGAAACGATAAGAATTCTTGATCGAGTAGTGTTTGCTTGGAATGTCTTGCAGTTCTTGAGTACGTAAAACTTCTGGGTGATGCTGAGTATTCTGCAGTCTCTCTTCGTCAGTCGTCAATACCGTCCACCCATTACCAACACTGCTGATACCATTCGCCTTCGTCACCCATCTCGCTCGAATTTCGTTTCGGTCTCGTCATTCATTCAACCAGTAATTCCCGACAAGAACCCAGCCCTCGCCGGCTTCGCCTGCATATTCGAATCCCACGGGCTCGCCGCACCCTCAGCCGGGTTGACACCCGGAATCCACGAGTACTTGTCCGAAACACCCTACACAGACACATCATCAGCAATCGCACCACTGCCAAAGAACTCAAGGCCAACTCACCCAAATAGTCATACCAACACATCTCGGCACAGCAACACAGCTCGCAGCGATATCCTTGTACACCTGCCTCTGCGTCTCAAGCTTGGCCGAGGTTGAAGGAAGAGTCATCTTGACGTCGATTTCGGTGTATGCGACGTCGACGCCGAGGTTGGTGAAGCCTTGCAGGGTGGAGATCATGGAGGCGAGGGTGGGTTTGTAGGTGATGCTGAGATGGCATTGGAGACCGACGCCGTTGATGGTTTGCCCGGCGGCTTTGATGAGGTTGACGAAGCGGCGGGCTCCGCCGGCTTTGGAAGCTGGGAGGTGGTCAGTCATGGCTCGGGGTGAAGTCTCGAAATATGGATGGAGACTCGTTGGTGCTATCGTTTGCGGATCTTCTGCGATGATGCCTTACCAGAGGTCTCGAGGTTGTAGTCATTGTAAAACAGCTGGGAGTTTGGCGAAGCAGCCTTGGCAAGCTGGAAAGCAAGAGGAATAAAGTCATCTCCGAAAGTCCTCTTGAAGACACTGTCACGAGTAGTGCCGTCCTCATTCAAGGCTGTGCCTGGAGTCAGTATGGATGGCTCGAAGAATCAGATCGTCGGATGGACATACCTTCGTTCACAACATCCCAGCGTGTGCACACATCTGGAGCGAAAGAGTCAGCCGATGCACGGAACAATAAGGCGCGATCGTAAGCCGGAGTTTGCTGGTCTGCCGTTCAACTCACCTTTGTAGCGTCCAGCAACGGCATCGATGTGAGCCTTCATGACAGCAGTCAATTCAGCTCGGGTCCAGGAACGTCCGCTGTAGGAGAAGAATGATCAGCCAAAGCTCGGAAAGCGAGTCTCTGCGAACGGGGTTGTGCATTGTACCTGACCCATGACGGCAGCTGGCTGTGCCAAACGAGAGTGTGGCAATGAAGTTGAATGCCATTCTGCCTCGCATAGTTGGCGTATTCATCGGCGCCAGCCCAGTTGAACTGCCCTTGAGTTGGCTGGATTGATCCCCACTGAAACACAAAAGCAGGTTAGCACAGGCCTGGAATTGTTGACAGAGGTGTATCGTACCTTCATGGCATTCTCGGGAGTGATCCTGCAAGACGGGAACGTTAGTCAATTCCTGTCAGACGTTCTGAAAGAAAGCCCGAAGGACGTACGAGTTGAACTCGTTCTTGTTTGTCCAGATGGCCTTTTCCGCAGCATCATTTCTGAAGGTCACGGCGGTTCCGAGGAATTTGCGACCCTTGGCCAGGAAAGCTTGCGCCAGACCTCCGCTCTGACGCTTGTCGAGAGATCTGTGCAATGTCAGTATTGATCCAGTGTTGGGTATGGCTGCGTATGCTACTCACTCAATTGGAGAGGCGGTGGTCAGACCGGCCAGCGCCGTGACGGCGAGAAGGGCGTTGGTGAAATGCATGCTGATAAGTCGGGATGAAGTGCCAATGGGAATGTTGATGATTCTTGCAGGCCGAGGAGGATGGGAGTCGTCTTAATGTATCCCGCACCGAGAAGCATCTCTCCTCTCGTTCGTGGATGACAAAATATCCGTCGAGCCACTTTCTAGCGTCGTATAGATTGAATGCATTCGCTTGAGACAGCGCCAAGTTGTCGAGTAGCCGAATGAGTCGTAGTGCGCGCTCTGGGCACATTTCGGATAGATGAAGTCGCACTGTCGACCGCACAATAGACGACTCTGTGCTAGCTGTCGAAGTGGAGGAGGTGAGGTGGAGTTCAGGCATGACCTTGTTTTTCGCATTCCCGCAGCGTCTAGACAGGCTTGCCCATTCGACGGAGGATATATTGCGAGGATGTCCATGTCTCATACGGCCAAGTCTCCGTCCCAATAGTTCGTTTCATCCTTGTTTCGTTCACCAAAGATCCGCTAGCGGACCTTCCAGAACAAGAAGGTCTGCTATCCTGGTAGAATTCAGCCCTAGGATTGGTGAGGGTTCAAGCAAGTCGAACAATGATGGAAGACCGTTCTGTTCTGTCCTTCCTAGTCAAGACAAGTACATGCGAATCACATGCACTCCACCGGATTCGGTCCTCCATGTAGGCGAGATGCCGTCGCTTCCATTGGGTGTCGCTTCAAATGCGGGGTGCAGGTCGTTGTAGTTGCGCCTGTCGGTCCGGATAATGTCATCACGGTACCTTACCTGAGACACCTGCTGGGCATGGACCTTGCAAATTCAACCGGCGTATAGATGAAGCACCACGTGGTGGGTTGCCCGCGGTGTGACCGACAACATTGCCATGTTGAGTGCAAGGCAATTTGTTCGTCATAGCCACGCTCTTGCTCCAGGCTCATTAAGAGGTTTCGTTCTCGGCTGCGAGAATGCGTCCGGCTGATTGGAGTACTCGGAGCGAGGAACGGCCTGGCGGCTGAAACTCGGTTCAGCCAGATCGTTGGAGGCGCCCGGCAAATAGCGATAGGAGGTGGGTCGACGTGTCGTGGTGATCAATTCGTTCCCGCATGCCCAGAGTGATTGACTCGCTTGCACGTTATAGTGGTCGGAGCCATTCCAGAAAAGGCCAGAGTCGCTTGATGTGTACCCGCAGACCAAGCCGTCGAGCTCGGAGCATTGTCTTCAGTATCTCGACCCAATGCAAGCTAAATGGACTTGCGATTGATCACCTGCATCTTCGCCTGATTTCTTGGCCGCAATCAAGACCGACGCAGCTGCTCAGATCTGCTTGCGTTGACAGATTCTCGAGGTGAGCGTGGGAGAAGGAGTGGAATTGTGAGAGAGTGGAGGCTGTGGCAACACAGATTGAATGCTTACTTGGTGCGCTGGCAACGCAGTCCTGCTATGGACGTGCCTGCGATTGAATCGTATGCATAGCGCACAGCTTCAGCACGATGCCAGCCTCACCTTTTGCCCGGTGGAGAGCACTCGGGTGGAGAGTCCCAAAGAGTGGGCCCGATGCACGCTCCGAGCTCCGGCTCCCTCGAGCACCGGTCGTGAATGTCATGAGATAGGAGGCATGGTATCAGACGTTTTGCGGTATGGCTCCCGGCTCTTGTTCATGTCCTTCCTCTTGGCCACTCGTATCGCGCGTCCGATGCTCGCACTCTTCGTCCTACATGAAGCCGTATCGACCATGGGGAAGCTCTTCAATCGCACGATGCTTTCCACACTCTTTTGCCAGGCCTCTGGGCTGCATCGCCATGAATCTGCTCGAGAGGAGGTACCCGAGGCCTTCGAGGACTGGCTGGACGTTGCTTTGAGCATACGGCTGTGAGCTTCGTGCGGATGGTCAGGACGGATCCGACGGTGCGAGAGAGTATCGATGAGAGTTCTGAGGGCAAGTTACCGATTGTCAAACGTCGGTGGTGGAGGATGTAAAGACGAGAATGCCGAGTTGCCAGCGTGAGAGAAGGAAAGAGCTCACGCTTACGCCAAGACTTTCAGATTCCTTCGGGCGCGATCTGCTGAACCACCTCAAGCTCTGCCAAACTCTCAACTTCGTCTTCCTCCACAACACAACGAGCTTCTCCATCAGCATCACACGAATCCTCATACATCTGTGCTTCATTCATCTCCGGTTTCTTTCACGATCGCGTCCATCTCCGCCGGCGCCCATCCCACGCCGGCGCCCATCCCACGCATGCGTCCATCCTGCTCCTGGCCTCAAGGTCCCGCTGTCTCCACGATCCTCAGGACCAGTTCCGATACCTAAGATTCGCGGTCAACACGGCCTTATCCCGATACAATAGCAAGCCGACGCAAAGCGAAGAGAGGCAATAGCTCGAGGGCAGGAGATGCGGGTTCGGATGAAGAGTCGACTGGCTTGGAAAACGCGATGTCCTTCGGTCTGGAAGCGGGACGATGAGACAAGATTTTGTCAAGGTGAGTTGATACACAGACTGGTGGATGGCGTCAACGCCTTAGTGAACAGGTGCGGTGGCATCATCTGCGGTTGAGGACAGGGACGAGCCTGCTCGAGTCGAGCATGGGTAGACTTTTCCGCCTGGTCTACAACCTCGCAGCACCAAGCAGGTGTGCTGCAAGCTGAGAGCGGCTCTGACAGGCCCTGGAAGCAGGTCTTCATGTCGTCAATAGCTGTGGTTGGGAGCCTTCGCAAGGTAGGTGGACATTTCGTCTTTCCGTCCCACAGCTGTCCTTCGACCCGCGGATGCCAGGCAGTCGGATAGCCGCCTGCTTGCGCCGGACTCGCTATCTATACCTCAAGGCACAAAACGGTCGACGACTGGCCACGGACTCTCACAGCTATCATGTCCTCTCGCATGCAGTTCCCATTTCTCTCCCAACTAAGCCCTTCGCGATACTCAGTACCAGCCTCAAGCTAGGTGTCTGCGTCCAAACTGATCTCTAGTGCTTCCGCCGGTGGATGAACCTCCTCGATTTCCCTTAGCCGGTGAGAAAGCAAGCGACAACGTCTTCAACAACATTGCCAATGGAACACTCCGAACTGACTCTCCGCATTGACCAAGCCGCGATATGCACCGTCTTTTCATATATGGAGTACCTTCTTCGAGGCGGGAGCGCCTGGCCGATGACACAAGATCCCGCCGGCGATGATCATGATCCTGCTTCTTGCTATTCGGCGTGCTCAACTCGACCATATATGAGAGACGAGCACCTTCTACTCGACACTCACGTCCCATCGCCACCGGTACCTGCATCTGTCTCTGCACGAGCAGCAGTTGTGTACCACTCCTTCCCATGCTTCTGCACCGAGCCGTATGTACACTGCAGCAATTCCTCCTATATTCATCCCGAAGACTGCCGTCGCTGCAACGGCTAAGCTTCGCTGATGTTCACATCCAGACAAGTGCATTCTCCTTCATCCAATAGCAAGACTGTGATTGCCCTGCATTCACTTGGCGGCCCGCTAGCCAAGCGCCTCCCCGCTCCCTCCACGTGTGATCCTCGCGCTTACCTGCGATGTGCCGACTTTGGAAACCGTGGATTCGGAACTTCATGACGGTTGAAGATCGAGGAGATCTCCCGCAACCATCACCACTACACATTGTCCAACAATCGACGTGGCAAAGACACCACATATACCATTGTCGCTGCACCAGCATCCAGCGGCACTCCTGGAACTCGCTGCAGGGCAACCCAGTCCGCACCCCAGACTCCGCCCCACCAGCAAGGTCAACCACTCCGGGATCTCGATGAACAACCTCATCTCACATCTCATCACATTTCGCCTTTTCCTTCCGCATCTCCAAGCTCTCCGACTCGTGTCACGGACGTCACCTTCCATCGCCGGACATTAGAGCCTCACCAGTATCGCACGCTCCACCAGATCTTTGGTCACCGCTCCACTACCCGACACCGACGATGGCGACTCACGCCTCACCTCCGCCAAGCGGGGGCGTGGCGGATGAGAAGACCACAGGCTATGCAGAGCACGACTTCAAGGACTCCAGTCCGACACGGCACGATGGGTGAGCACAGAGGTGGCGACCAATGGCCGGACTTCAGCTGATATTGATATTTGAAGCCACGACGATGCCGCACAATTCGAGTTCGATCCTCAAGCGGAGAAGAAGCTGCGACGGAAGATTGATATGTACATTGTGCCTACGGTCGCCGTGCTCTATTTGTTCTGCTTCATCGATCGCGCGAATATCGGTGAGTGGCGATTTCTGCTGGATTTGTGTGGCGGGTGCTGATCAGTTGGCAGGCAATGCGAGAATTGCTGGTCTTGAGAAGGACTTGGGCATCAATCCGAAGTCGTTCGATTACAATATCATCCTGAGTTGCTTCGTAAGTTTTACAACAGCATGCCTGGAATGCACCCAATTTGGCTTCTCCCATCCGACCCTCTGCTAACACATCTTTCTCCTCCACTCGCAGTATATCAGCTACATCGTCTTCGAAATCCCCGCCTCCATCCTCGCCAAAGCACTCGGACCCGGCTGGTTCATCCCAGCGACCGCCCTCGGCTTCGGAATCTGCACCGTCTGCTGCGGCTTCGTGCAAACTTTCTCCCAAATTTGCGGCGTCCGCTTCCTACTCGGCATCTTCGAAGCCGGTATGCTTCCTGGGATCGCATACTACATGTCCCGCTGGTATCGTCGCAGCGAGCTCGCCTTTCGAATCTCCCTGTACCTCGTTACGGCACCCCTAGCGGGCGCTTTTGGTGGGCTCTTTGCGTCGGCGATTTTGAAGCTGGATCATTTTGGGAGTCTGCAGTCTTGGAGGATGATTTTTGGGATCGAGGGAATTATTACGATTGGTGTTAGCTTGATTGCTTTCTTCACTCTGACGGATCGGCCGGAGACGGCGAGGTGGTTGACGCCGGAGGAGAAGGCGTTGGCTATCAATCGGATTTATTCGGAGAGAGTGGGTCAGAAGGATGTTTTGGATCGGATGGATGTACGTGCAGCGGCTCTCTGGTCCGTGATGCAATGGATCGAATACCTTGCTGACCAGATTTCCAGATAATCAAGCTCAAACGCGGCATCTTCAACCCTGTCGGCCTCGTCAATGCGGTCATCTTCCTCTTCGACAACATCACTGTCCAGGCACTCGGATTCTTCCTTCCGACGATTGTGCGAGGAATCTATCCCAAGCAGACTGTGATTCAACAGCAGTTGAAGACCGTTCCTCCATACGGTCAGTTTTCCCTTATCTCCATCTACCCGCCGCTATCACTGACATTTCTCACAGTCGTCGGCGCCTTCTGCAACCTAGTGATCCCCTTCGCCAGCTCGAAAACCAAGTACGCAACCCACATCCCATCCAGGCCCACCGCCACATACTGACCCTCCGTTCTCAGCAAACGAGTCCCCTTCTTCATCATGTGCGCGCCTCTCGTCATGATCGGATACATCATGTTCCTCGCCACTGGCGTGAAGGATGGGCAAATCCGGTACGAGGAACCGCATCAAATGGGCAAAGTATGGAGGTGCTGACAATGATGGGATTACAGATATGGAGCTACATTCATCATCGTCCCCGGCGCGTTCGCTTTCGGAGCACTGTGCACGGCTCATGCTAGTGCAAACGCCGGTTCGGACACGGCCAAAAGCTCCGCCATCGGAACCACAGTTATGTTTGGCAACATCGTAATCCTCCCCATCAAATCCTGCTCACCGTATCCCTCAGCTAACAATCTCCATCTCCAGGGCGGCCTCATCTCCACCTGGTCCTTCGTCAGCACCGACGCACCGAATTACCCGATCGGTAATGGACTCAATTTGGCGACGAGTACTTCGATTCTGATTCTTAGTATTGCACTGCTGTGGTGGATGAAAGCCGACAACCGCAAGCGAGACTCGAGGAATGCGGATGCGGAGTTGGCGGGACGGGAGCAGAAGGAGATTGAGGATTTGGATTGGAAGCATCCGGGTTTCAGGTGGAGGCCGTAGACTCATGGGCGAGTGCAGGACGTGGAGGTGCGTAAAGGTGGAATCGTGTGGATGGAGAAGGCTGCGTGTACAGATGTGCTCAATCATTGCACGGGTATCTCATTGGCCGAAAAATACTACGAGCCAAATGGAAGTCGAGCGGACCGCATCGACTCCTGGTATCACATCTCCTGTATTCAACGTGTGCCTTCAATTCAAGATCTTGGCCACAAGTCCTTGACTTCGGTGGACAATCCAGCTCAGTCTTCAATCAAAATGTCATTCCACCTCATGCTCCACACCTCGACGGTATTGCTCCAGCTCTTCAGTATCCCCAATACCCCTTCACCAACCACGCCGAATATCCTGCCAGCCCATTCAATACTGCTGCCGTGACGAAGAACCCAAACGCCCGGCCTTTACCCATATAGTTCTTGCTCGTGATGCCAAACTGTGCATGCGCCACTCTTGCCACAAACAGTGCACTCAACGCCCACGTCAAAACCCTCTTGTCTCCTCCATTGCTCTCGACCAATCCGGATACTGAGGCAAAGCGTCGTTGTTAGCACAGCTCTGAGTATACGAGCTCATGGGTTCGGCATACGTATCAGGCACAATGGGACGTTCTCCAGAAAGTTTCCCTGAGCTCGCACGCTCGCAAGAAGAGGGTCGTGCTCGGGATTCCCGCCCGAAGTGGGCGAGATGGCGGATTTGGCGTGCATGCGTTGTTGAATCACCCGGGCTTGGAGGAAGGTGTAGTAGAGGCCGAAGGGGAGGGCGAAGGAGCCCGTTATGGAGAGGGAGTTTGCGAGGCCGACTGATGAAGGGTTGTTAGATGTGATGGAGGGTGGTGGATGAGAGCGTTGATACCTTGAGTTGCCATGTTGAGGGTGGATGTGGTTTGAGAGTGTTGTTGGTAGGGAGGTGTTGGTATGTATGCGTTGTTGTATAAGATATTGATGTGCACGTCGGAGATGAAAGTGGTATCCGGGGAGGATTGAACGAGATGTTGATGTTGGGAGGATTGACGATCGACAGAAGAGCTGAATCGTGGTCAGCTTCGGGGATGCCGTCGGCCGAAAAGCGGACTGGACTCCGCAAAGTTGTCCTCTCGGAGCATTTCACTCTTCTTCCTCTTCGACAACATTCGTCGTAATCCTCCAGCTCTACGGGGTCCTCATATCCATCGCATACCATTCGACATGGCCTTGGTTCCGACCACAGGGCATCCTCACGCCGCGTGAAGGCACATCAACCCTCCTCTCGATCCTCGAATTTTCCCGACCGAAAACGACCCGATATTGCACCGTCCTCGAATCCGGCGACCGCACTTCTACCGCCTTGACCGACGAGAAAAGGCGAAGAAAGAGCCGTCGCAGACATGTTCGGAGCGAACAGCGAGGATCTGTGCCTAGCAGTGAATGCGACATGGAAGTCCGTCCGAAGGCCTGGAAGAAGCCCTGAATGACCGCGACAGCTGTGTGTCGGGAGTGCGGTGGACAATGATGGTCAATGGCCATCACCGGGAACCACAATGTCATGCGGTCTATGCTCTAGGTCGGAGGAGCCTCCGCGGACTGAAAGAGCAACAATCCTGGTTGGATGGTGTGTCATACACTGGAAGGGAGCAGCGTGATACGGTCGCATCGGCTGGTACTACTTCACCGCCACACGTCGAAGTGATTGGATGAGAGGAGGCGCTACAAACAGCGTCGGAACGCTGAAGATGCAGAGGATCTTGGTGTTGCGTTTCCCGGAGATATTGTATACCGCATCGTGCTGCGACGAAGGAATGCGAGGATGAGATCGCCTTGGTCATCCGGACCACAACGCTGGTGCACAACGAGGTTCGATACCATCAGACGGCAATCCCTGATCATCGGCACTTGGCAGCCCAGGTGCGCCGCCGGAAATGCGTCGTGGGCGGCGGAAGAGCTTGGGATCGAGACTCTCGAGGAGCCATTGGGCATGCTGCTGCGAGTGCAACTCGGCATCCGGGTGCCGGAGAAAGATGTGGTACAATGTTGTCCAGGAAGCCGTGGCCACATTACACCGGACGAGCTGGCAAATACCTGTCGACGAGCGAGGTGAGTATGCGTGGTCAGACCGCGCGGTGTTGACATCGTGGCATGCAAAGCTGGCGCGCTGGCTCGCCGGTACGACTGTTGGGGGACTGGTCCTGCTTGCCAGAGCGCGCTGTCTGGTAAGTTTTCTTCTGCGTACTGGCAGTCGATGGCAAAGCAGATGCTTGCTCGACGGACATGTCTGCCAGGTGATATTCCACGGCTCCGCACGCACGGTTGCGTACAGCTCCAAACGTCAAGCGCCCGCTGCAATCGGTCAGTACGTTCGTCGACTCCTTCTCGTCGACATGTCTCATCACGCTCGCTTCTCCTCATGCTTCTCTCATCTCCTCGGCGTCTTGGCCGACCTTTCGTTCCGCGACCTCAGACCTTTTTTTTTCATTCTTGCCCAAAGTGTACTGAATCACATCGGCTCCACACACATGCCTCAGATTCCCGTCAAAGGCCAAATCAAGCCGAGCGCGGTTCGGGAGCTTGTTCCTCACGCGACCCACAGAACGTCCAAGCACCGGGTCTCGAAACCTTGCGACCTCCAGAAGCGCCAACGGAATTTTTTCTGGAAAGTTTTGCAGGCGGCGGCCACTGTTCGCATTCAATCCCGTTCGTCGAGCAAGATTGTGCACAGGAGCGGCACTCATCCGATGTATGGGAGTTGCGGCGTCTGTGCCAACGCCTGGCGAAGCTGGTACAACGAGTGACATGCCCGGGAATCTTGGACGCCGCGAACGACTGCTTGGATCTGGCGACCATACAACATGCCAGCATGCGCCAGGACGGATTCGTACCTCATTCGCCTCCTACACTTTGGCGTTGATGCTGCGTTCCGCACTTTGAAGCATTTATGCATTCCGAGCTCACGCACAGCGCGCGGCGGCCGCAATCGAAGGGATTTTGAGGAACCCGGAATTCCTCATTTGCACGCTGTTCCGGAAGAGCGATGCAATGGAGGAAGACGGCACAGATCAATGGCAGTCCTGGATCTCATATCTGCTGGCGTCAAGGGAGAGGAGGCATCGGGTGTGGAAATTTGCTGAGATTTCCGAGTCAAGGTTTCAGTGACGACGGTAGGATCTACGACACCGACGGCAGAAACAGAAGCTGATTTTGCACGAAGAACAACGAGGGTTCGTTCCTCGTTGCCTGGCGATGGCACCCCTGACCATCCCGGTACTCGTCCTCGAAGGATCGCTCGGGTCCGGTGACGGCTTTGAACTCGCTGAGCCGGCGCCCCTGGAGCTGTTCTCGGCAATCTGTGGCTCACCCTTCTGGCTGGCCTCTACTATTACTGATGCTGTCCTGGGCCGCGCCTCTTTCGAGAGCCCGCTGCCCGGGTCGGTTGTCGTCTGCAGGAGCTCTGCCCCGACGATCTTGTCGTGGGAGCGGGCACCATCCCTGCCACAGCCGCTGAGGCGCTTCAGCAAGGACATTCTTGCAGTACCGGGGCCCTGCCGTGGTGAGTAGCTCGGCTGGACTGCTTTCTATTGGATTATTGTCTGGCTGTGCATCTACAAGGGCTTCTCGGGCACCGGAAAGATTGTCTGCGTCACAATTGAATCGCCCATCATAATGATATTCGCACTCATCGCGCGCGGTGCCACGCTGCCGGATGCTATCGACAGCATCGGGCTTTACGCCGGATAGTTCAACGGCGGACAACTCGCTCAAGGCCAAACCTGGCATCACATTCTTGCACACAGATACGATGAGAAGCGCACACTCCAACTCGCTTGGACTGACGATATTCAGCGCTTCTTCTCTACTGGCATCAGCTTTGGATACTACACCACCTACGCCAGATACACCGCCAAAACGCAAACGCAGTCCAAGACTTTATCATCATCTGCATGGCTGACTCCCTCTCCGAGATCTCCTGCGTCTTCGGCTTTTTGGGCATGCATTGGGGAATAAGAGCAGTCGGCAGCTTCTCGCTGGGCTTCATCGCCCTGCCAGCAGCTCTCGCGGAAGTTCCAGCTCCGCGGGCGTGGAGCATCGTCCTCTTATTTGCGGTCTTCGGCTTTCGAGCAGATCGATCTGTTTATCACAGCTCTGGCGGATACCGATCGAGGGCAGAGGACATCGCAAGTCCATATCTCGACTGCGGTCATTCCGGCTGCCTTTCTGAAGTCCAGGAGCCACTGCACGGCAAGTTTGGAGATCACAGCGTGGTCTGGAAATGTGTTCCGGGCAACGTCAGCGGATGTCGACTTGAATACGCACCTGGTCGCTGACCGGGTTGCTTTGTGCAATCGCTGACTCCTCGACAGGAATTTGGAGATGCTCTTCTTCATGCCATCGATGCGCATATCGACAACGCCATGCTACTGTTCGTTGCCTTCAGCGAATGCTACGAAACGACTGTTCCTACCGGATGGTCGATGTCGTGAGGCAATGTGGACCTCTATCACTGAGTCAGTGCTTGATGCTGCTGCATGCTCACTCGTAACGCAAGTCCCAGGCTTCCCCGGGTGTGCTCATGATATCATCTGATATCGTAGGTTCTGGCCGACCAACTCGGCTATCTCGACGGCATGGCTCTCCGTCTCACACTCGGTCACACCCGTCCGCATTCCCGGCGGCATCGGCGCTCGATTTGCACTATTCTTCGCTCGCTTTGACCTCAGCGTGTTGATGGCGAAGAGGTCTGGCATCGGACTGCCTGGTTTCCGGAAGACGACTTCTTCACTTTCGAGAACGTCGTGGCTGGCTCGGCAAACAATGCGCGCTCTCACCTCAGCCGCCTGGCGTACTGGTACTGCACAGGACGACCGACTCCGCGACCGCAACGTCATCCTAGCCGAGGGCAGGAACTGGCCACTGGTCTGATACTGGCCCATGTGTCTTTTGTCCGATTCTGGTCATCCTCTTCAGCTTCGCCTACCCATCTTTGATCGCTGCGTGCTCCGACTCGCTCATGATCCTCGCCTTCATTGTCGTGCACATCGGCGTGCTCAGCGTGCTGGCTCCATTCATCTTTCTGAGATGGATGGGTCCGCTTTTGCCGTATGCGAGGTGGGAGGGTGGGAAGAGGACGTTTGCGGCGGTGGTGAGTTCGGGAGTCGATGATATCAGGCCATGGAAGGAGTCGAGGCCACGCTCCATGAACGGCCGATTGCGGAGCATGTCTTTGAGCATTGGGTTGGGTCGGACTGACGACGGTGCGAAGCTGAACGAGAAGAAGTAAGATGGACATGGAGATGCCGTCCCAGGCGCCGGTCTGAAGTCGGATATTGGCGATGCGGTGGAGGCGCAGGCCGATGATTGCTGTTGTGCATCGCTGATTATTCAACAATTGCTCTCAGCTCTGAGCGCAAACACGATCACAAGCTGCAGCACGAAGCTTCTGTCACCTCCGGCGCCCTTCTCACTTCTTGTGTCAGCAACGCAAACTTCACACGGAGCTCCATCAACGCATAATGCATCGCACCACCACTGGATCCATGGTCAGGAATTCGACCCCAGACCTCGTACTCGCACTGGCCAGTCGTTCCACGTGGGCCAGTGTTGTACATAGTAATAATA